>JABUQX010068738.1:0-2500 GCA_015478945.1 Trachelipus rathkii | reverse complement strand
TAACGAATGCATCACAAAAACACTAAAGAAATTGTGTCCAACTAGGTGGTCATCCAAGTATGATTCCTTACTAGCAATAAAAAACAATTTCAAAAGTACAGTATTTCGCAGTTCTTATCTCAAGTGATATTTATGAGTAAGAAGTCAAGTGAAAGAAACGAAGCCCTTGGTCTCAGGAAGCAGTTAGAAAATTTTGAGTTTATTCTCTGTCTTGTGTTTCAAAGTAAAGTATTGGAAAGCATCAATGTTGTCTCAAAAATGTTGCAAAGTCCAAATACAGATCTTCAGAAAGCAACTCACCTATTGGGACAAGCAAAATCAAGCTTATGTGAGCTAAGACACAAATTTGAAGATGTAGTGAGAGAAACTACGGAGTTAGCACATCATTGGAACATTGAAGCAAAAATTACTTCCAGACGTCAAAATACAGATTAAAAAGTTTTTTGATGAGCTTTTATCTGGTGAAAGAATTGAAGACCTATTGAAAGCCTTTTGAATAAGGGTTTTCAATAAATCTCTTTATATATTAAAATTAAACAGATAACCACTCGTTTCATTAGCATGGAAAATGTTAATGGTTATTTTCATTTTCCTTGCTCCTGCAGTTATAGCAGTTTACGAAATGAAAAGTTGCAGAAGAAGGCTACAAAATTGGAAAAAAAACGATTTAGATTATCTTTTCGGTTAATTGAACAATCTATCACCTTCAAAGCATAATGACTACAGAAATTCAAAATGAAAAATATGGTGACTATTAAAGATTTAGCAAACTTTTTATTCGTAGAAAATAGCTTGCTTAGCAAGTAGCTTACCAGACTTTGTGTACAGACCGGTTTCAGTTGTATTTGACGTTACCAGTAACATCTGCAACAGCTGAAAGGTCGTTTTCAAAGCTCAAGTTAATAAAAAACTTTTTTTAGGACAATATGACACAAACAAGGCTAAGTTCATTGGCTTTATTAAGCATTGAAAATGAAACATGTCGTACTCTTGATCTGAAAGAAGTGGTTAATAAATACAAAGTCAAGACTCTTCTTAATGAGCCAAAGACGTTTTGGTAAACTATAAAGCATTCATCCTTTCGAATATTTTGACGAGAACAGATATTCACGAATTTTTGTAAGTTAACATTCTTATTCTATAATTTCTTATATATATATATATATATATATATATGTGTATACTATATATATTATATATATATATATATATATATATTATATATATATATATATATATAATATATATATATATAGATATATATATATATAATATATATTAGTATATATATATATATTATATATTATATATATAGTATAATTATATAATATATCATATTATATAAATATATAAGTTATATATATATAAATATATATATATAATATATATATAATATATTATTTATATATATATATATATATAAATATATATATATATATAATATATATATATAATATATTATATATATAAATAATATATATATATATATATATATATGATATATATATATATATATATATATATATATATATAGTATATAAATATATATATAATATATACTATATAAATATATATAAATATAATATATATATATATTATATTACTATATATATATAGATATATATAATATATATATATATATATAGATATATATATATATATATATATAATATATATATATATATACTCACTCACCTATATATATATATATATAATTATATACTATATAATATATATATACTATATATATATATATTAAAAAATATATATATACTATTATATATATTATATATATTATATATATATATAGTAATATATATATAATAACTACTCATATATTAACTAGATTGAACCATTTTTTTGGAGGAAGGGGAAATTAGACTATTTAAGTTAAAAATAGTTAAATAATACATTGGAAGCAGAATGTCAAAAAGATGATATTGAGAAGTGCCCATGATTAATTTATCACAACCCCAAAGGTGGAAAAGTCTGTTAAATTACATGTTCCCTTTTTAGAAAAGAACTATGATATATATACTCCATTCCATTACCAAACATAAACAATGTTTTTCCAAACCCAACCCGTCATTACCTATAACCTGCAAATATCTATATACTCTCACCCATAAAAAGGAGTAATAAACTTGATAAATCAGCTATAAGGCACAACAATATATTATAATAATAATTATAAATATATATATAATATATAATATATATATAAATAATATATAATAAAAATATATAATAAATATATATAAAAATATATATATATATAATATAGAATATATTAAATATATATATAATATATATATAATATATAATATAAAAAAAATATACTATATATATATATATTATATGGTAAAAGTTATTTAACGCCCACACGGAACGGGAGCTACGGATCAAATAAAAATTTTTTCAAGAAGCCTCTAGATACAAAAATAGTAACGTTTAAGGGTCGTAATGAAAAATAAAAAAAAAAAAAAAATAAAAAAAAAAA
>JABUQX010068737.1:17500-24015 GCA_015478945.1 Trachelipus rathkii | reverse complement strand
CCAGAGAGGAGAAGAGAGAGATGAGAGAGAGAGAGAGAGGAGAGAGAGAGAGAGAGAAGAGAGAGAGAGAGAGGAGAGAGAGAGAGATTGTGGAGGGTTCTCTGTATGGAAAAAATAAGAAGCTGATAAGGATAATTAGGAATATGTATGAAAACCATATAAACACAGTCAGAATACAGGTGAGAAGAGAGAAATGGTTTGAAACAAAGATTGGAGTTAGGCAGGGCAGGTTGCTGTCTCCTTTACCTTTTGCGTTATATCTGGACAATTGTTTGAAGAGGATATATATGAAAGATGATATTGAAACACCTTTGTATACAAAGAGGATGTAGCTGTGGTGACAAGGGAACAACATGAACTACAAGCTGCAATGAATTCTTGTAATGATGTTATGAAGGGGTGGGTTATGAAGATAAACTTGGAGAAGACGGAGATAATGGCGATATTGAGACTGGAAGAGCACGCGAAGATATTGTTGGAGGATATACATTTTAAACAAGGTCAGTAGATTCAAATATCAAAGAATGATATTTGATGACAAAGGTGTGATAGATGAGAATTTAGGAAAAGAATAACGAAATACTCATAGAATGTAGGAATGTTGTACTCCTGGATGATGGGGGGAGAAATGCGGCTGAGATAATGTTGTCAATAAGTACAACCATTCCACGACCAATACTGCTATATGGGTCGGAATTTTGGGTACTGAACACGACACAGAATAGTAAGATAAAAGCTGCGGAAATGCGAGTATTGAGATTAATAAGAAGAGTAGCTACTGAGGGACAGATTTAGGAGGGAAACAATAATAGAGGAGCTGGGAGTACGCCTAATACTTGAATGTATAGAGAAAAAACCAGCTGAGATGGTTTGGACATGTGCGGAGGATGGAAGACTGGATATATCAGAGAATATTGCTTAATTGGAGGCATATGGGAGCGAGGAAAGTCGGAAAACCGAGGAAAAGATGGGATGATGCTGGGGAGGAGGGTGGAGGAGGCAATTGTGTCAAGACTAGAAACGATGGAGAATGTGAAGGTGGTTCACTGTTGGAAGATCGAGACACCTGGAGGGATTTCTAAAGGAGCAACATCAGACATCTATATATACAGTATATATATATATATATAATATATATATACAATATATATATATATATATATATATATATATATATATATATAATATACTTATAATTTATATATATATATATATATATAATACTATATTATATTATATAATATATATATATATATATATACAAATATATATAATATTAATATATATATTAATATAAATATATATATATATATATAATATATATATATAATATATATATAATACTATATATATCATTATATATATATATATATTATATAGGGAGGCATACAACGCATTCTCTACGCCCTCAACTAAAACTGATAAACATTATTTAATGAGAAATTATCGTTGTGTCAGATCTAGAAACTCGTGCTTTTTACATTTCATTCCTCAACCACGGAAAATAAATTCTTCGAGACAATAAAAACTTTTTTTCATAGAAAATGCAACAGTCATTCTGGTTCCCATATCTAAAACAAATCTTTCACATTTGCATTTAAAATTTTAGCTCTCTCTCTCTCTCTCTCTCATCTCTATCTCTCTCTCTCTCTCTCTGCTCTCTCTCTCTCTCTCTCTCTTCTCTCTCTCTCTCTCTCTCTCAACACACATACACACCACACACACACACACACACACACACACACACACACACACACACACACACACACAATGCCGCATTGTTTTAATATAACGTTCAAACTGAAGAGGTCTTGTTAAAGACGAAGCTTTTTGAATACAAACAGCGCTTATAAATTTTACTATCTTGTTATATGCTTTTGTAATACTTATGTGATATCAGTGATCCGTGATAGTGTTAAACAATGGAAAGTGAAGAAGAAAAATTGGAAATTTAGAAGTGCAAATAAAAGTCAATAAGTTTTACCCTGTTTTAATAATTTACCTTTCTATTAAAACCAATAGTCAACCTATTCCAACACTGAATCATCAACAAACAACCAAAAGGAAAAAAAAAGAAAGATGAATAGAATAAACAGATTATTTTCAATTGTATTCTGAAAAATAAATATAACAACTACACCGTAGAAAAGTAGTATAACTAATAATATATTATTTATATATATTATTATCAATATATTATTATATATATATAATATATATATATATACTATATAATATATAAATAATATATATAATAATACTAAATATATATATATATATATATATATATATTATATCCCTAAAAGTCTCAGATCTGGATAACCCTAATATTATTTCGCATTTATATATATTTACTGTAACTGTCTAACATATCCAATTGCGTATAATACTGAACATATTTTCATTCTCCAAATGTTTTTATATATGAGTGGTAATTTGTTTCCATTAAAGTGAAAGTTTTATTCCCCGAAAACTTGGATTGTGCGAAACTACTTTGAACACTCTTCATTTCCTTGACCTCCTCTTTTTTAAAGTTAGGAACAAACTTTTTAAGAATTCATTCATCGACCAAATGGTCACTTTGGTCTCAAAACTTTGCATTTTATATTTACATATAATATATATATTATAATATATATATATAGTATATATATATATATATATATATATATATATAAATATATATATTATATATATATATTATATATATATATATATTATATATATATTTATATAATATTATATATATACTATATATATATATATTATATATATAATATTTATATATATATTATATATATATAATTATATTATAGATATATATATATATATATATATATATATATATATATATATATATATATATATATATATATATAATATTTATTATATATATATATATATATATATATATATATATATATATATATATATATATATATATATATATATATATAATATATATATATAATATATACTATATATATACTATATAATATTATTAATAAAAATATATATATATATATTATAGTATATATATATTATTACATATATATATATATATATATCTCTCACCACTCTAACCAATCTCCTGTAGACGCATGCATCTGTCAGTTGTTCTGTACGAAATTTCTCCAACGTCCTCTGTCCATCCACATCTCAGACGCCTCCACATCCTGAACGTTCCTTCCTCTTTTCGCCATTGCCGCGTTCACGTTGTCGCTCCATCTAACTTTAGGTCTTCCCACACTCCTTCTTCCCTCCGGTATCCATTCCAGATATCTTCTGGGCACTCGTTGCTCCTCCATCCTTCTGACATGTCCATACCACCGCAGCTGACCACTCTCCACTAACTCCACCACGCTCCTCACACCTAAATCTGCCCTAACCTCCTCACTTCTCCTCCTATCTCTCCTTGTCACTCCTCTAATCAGTCGCAACACGCGCATCTCGCACGCCTCCAACTTGCTCTTTGCTCTCGTATTAAGAGCCCATGCTTCATGTCCGTACATCAGTATTGGTCTTAGTATACTTGTGTACATTACCATCTTGACTCGTCTCGAAATTGCTTTTTCCTTCAACAATGGGAACATCATTGCTGTTGTCCCATTAAATTTCCCTATTCTCTTATTTAATTCCAACATTGTGTCGTTTTCCTCTCCACAATGCACCCCTAAATAATTAAACTGGTCCGTTTGTCTCAGCCTTTCTCCACGCAAACTTACGTCCAGGACATCTCCACCACCTCCGATCAACATCACCTCCGTCTTCCCTCGGTTTATCCTCATACCCCTTTCCTCCAACTCCTCATCCCACACCTCCAGAAAACTCTGCAGTCTCTCCTGATTTTGTGGGAACAACACCAAGTCATCTGCGTATCCAAGCATCTCATCCTCCACTCTCTTCCGCACCGATCCCTCAAAACTGTCCATGTATACAGTATAATGAACAGAATTGGAGACAGCACTCTCCCTTGCTTCACCTTCGTTGTGACGTTAAACCATTCTCCCTCACCGGACATAGTTTTTACTCTGCACTTACTATCTACATAAGTGCTCTTTATTGCTTTTATTAATTTCCCAGGTATTTCATATTCTATTCTTCTCAGCTCCCTCCACAACAACTCCCTTGGCACTCTATCAAAAGCCTTTTCTAGATCTACGAAAGATGCATATGTTTTCCTATTAAATTCCCAGTTCTTTTCACTTATCTTCAAAGCGAACACCAGATCTATAGTCGATCTTCCCGATTTGAAACCATGCTTCCACTCCTCTAGCTTGTGTTCCACCACCTCTCTCAGTCTTCTCTCCAATATCCTCTTATAGATCTTCGCAGGATGGGATATTAATGCAATCCCTCTGTAGTTTCCACAATCTGTTTTATCTCCTTTTTATATATGGGGCAGATTGTTTCCCTACTCCATTCACTAGGTACCACCTCATCTCTCCAACACCTGTTCATCAGATTTAACATTCGTCTTGTCCCTTCAATTCCCATTTCTTTCAGCATCTCCGCAACTATTCCATCTTCTCCAGCCGCCTTTCCGTTCTTCATATTTCTCAGCGCCACCATCATCTCCTCCTCCGTGATCAACCACTCCTCCTCTCCTCCATCCTCCAACAAATCAAACTCTTGCAGTCTCTCCTCCACTACGCCCTCCACATTGTACAAATCTTCAAAGAATCTCCTCCATCGTTCGTCAATCTCCCTTTGATTTACTATTAGAGTTCCATTTTCGCCCTTTATAGCTCGTGCCATTGGTGTCGAGCTTTTCCTATAATTCTTAGCTATATTAAAAACCAGCTTTCTTATGCCTGTCACATCTTCTTCCAACTCATTTCCAATCTTTTCCCAGGTGGTTTCCTTTTCTATCCTTTTCACTCTATCAGACTCTCGCCGAGCCTCTACATATTCTCTTCTCTCCAGCTCACCTCTCGTTTTTATCCATCTCCTAAAACATCTCATCTTCTCTCTTACAGCAGTTTTAACACGTTCTGTCCACCATGGTGTTTTCTTCTTTTTTGTTCCTCCTACCATTTTTATTCCCATCGCCTCTTCTGCGCTTTTTAACACCGCTTCTTTAAAGGTGTTCCAACACTCCTCAGCACCTTGCCCCTCCTCCTCCGCTGTCATGTTATTTCTTATTTGTCGTTGATAATTCTCTCTGCATCCTGGCTCTTTAATCCTTTCTATTTGCACTCTCCTTCTCATCTTTCTTGGATGCAAAGTAGGTTTCTTTAATATCATCTTACCCAACACCATACGGTGGTCTGCATCTCCAGACACGGATGGTACACTCCTTACATCTCTAAACATCTCTTTTTTATTAGTCAATATCAAATCTATCATAGATTTCTCCACATAGACTTCCCTTTCTCTGTTCCATCTATCCCATGTCCACTTATGGCTTTCTCTGTGTTTATAACAGGTGTTCATAACTGTTAACCCATTCTGTAAACAGAATATATATATATATATATATATCATATATATATATATATAATATATATATATATATATATATATATATATCATATATATAATATATATATATATCATATATATATAGATATATATATATTGGCATAATTGATAGAACGCAATCAGTTGGAAAGTTTCTTGTCTTGCGTTAGAGTCGGCTTGGGTCGAATTTTTAGGTCGGTACTCACTCTTCACTCTCACTCTACCCTCTCTCTCTCTCTCTCCTCTATATATATATATATATATTATATATTATATATATGATAAATATATAGATATATATATTATATATATATAATACTCAATTAATTTCAGTTGTTCAGGTATCTTTCTTTAATTTATTGTTTTAGCTAGGTAGGTGTAGTGTTACGTAAATTAACCTAAACCTAACTAACCTAACTTAACGTAACCTAACCTAAAAAAAAAATTAAAGAAAAATACCTGAAACGGAAATTTACGTTAGCCCTCTCAAACTTAAATTTAAGTATTAGTATTCTAGTATTCACATAAACAAATAACCATCGTGGCTATACGCCACAGGTCACTCACCAGAATCGCAACTCCTTCTTTCCCCCTCATTTTACCCAATACCATCAGTCTTAACACTTCCTATTATCTTTGTTTCAGTCACAGCAAGCAAATCAGATTTACCATTTATAAATACATCCATAACCTTTTTCCTCTTCTAATCATTTATTGCTCTAATTTTCCATGTACCCAGACGATTCATACAATTCCTCCGCAAGATAAAAGGTCACTTATGAAGATCACGACCAGGTCCGAGGCGGCATGCATAAGAATTCCTAGCATGTAAATAAGTGTTAGAGAGTCTCCAACCCAACCATTGCAGTCCATTTATCAGCCTCCCACAATGCCCAGAACATACGCTATGGGAACTCTTTCTCGCCCACAAACTGGGATATATGAAAAATAAATGCTGTGTGTAATAGTAATAGCGTTATATGGTCTGTAAATGATACGGAGAGACTTCTCCTGTGTAAGAAGAATGAGGAGATGTGAGCAGGAAAGGCGAA
>JABUQX010068737.1:0-2500 GCA_015478945.1 Trachelipus rathkii | reverse complement strand
TATATATATATATATATATATATATATATATATATATATATATATATATATATATATATATATATATTTATATATATATATATATATATATATATATATATATATAATATTATATATATATATATAATATATTATATATATATATATATATATATATATATATCATTTATATTTGTGGGTCCATGAAAACAAGGGAAACAACGCTTCTCAAGTAAATAAAAGATAATTTCAAAAATTGAAATAATTCAATCTTAAACAATTACATTAATTATTACAATTAATCATTCTATTTTATCAATTTTTCATTTGATTGTTAATCACATAAATAGTATTGAATACGAGAGAGAGAGAGAGAGAGAGAGAGAGAGAGAGAGAGAGAGAGAGAGAGAGAGAGAGAGAGAGAGAGAGAGAGAGAGAGAGAGAGAGAGAGAGAGAGAGAGAGAGAGAGAGAGAAACATTCTCTCTGATATTTCATAAAAAACAAAAATACTAAAGTGTGTCCGGAAGTAAAATTATTCTTTTTTTTTTTTTTAACAACAAATCATTAAAAATTAGCTTCTTTCTTTTCATAAAATACATTTACGTTTAATATACGAAATTTATTAAAAACAATAAAATTCTTTAAAAATATTTTACTTAAAAATTTCA
This sequence comes from Trachelipus rathkii, assembly GCA_015478945.1. Classification (NCBI taxonomy): domain Eukaryota; kingdom Metazoa; phylum Arthropoda; class Malacostraca; order Isopoda; family Trachelipodidae; genus Trachelipus; species Trachelipus rathkii. The sequence goes on along the minus strand of JABUQX010068737.1, from coordinate 1,852 downwards.
AATTTACTTTAGAAAAATAAAACACATATCGTATGTTAAATCAACTCTCGAAGGGAAGCTTTTGAAATCTTTTACCTTCTCAGCGTCCGTAGTCCGTACGGCAGTGACGTCACTTAGTGTGGAGAATTATATCTTTTTCACATTGAAAGAAATCGAAGTAAAGTAATAAATCAAGCAAATATATGCTTTTAATAATTATATGCTATAATTTTAAATAAATTTGGAATAAATATTCAAATTTAATTAATATTTCTATGAATCAAAAATAATTAAGTGAACAATAGTTTTTAAAAAATAGTCATACCTGGAAACTATCTTATGAGCGAAGTGCCAATTTTTGGCCTACAATTTTTGAAATTTAAGAGCTACATATTATTATTATTATTATTATTATTATTATTATTATTATTATTATTATTATTATTATTATTATTATTATTATTATTATTATTATTATTATTATTATTATTTATTATATATATATATATATATATATATATATATATATATATATATATATATATATATATATATATATATATATATATATATATATATATATATATATATATATATATATATATATATATATATAATTTGGATCATAATGTCTACATGCACATCAACAGTGAACAGTCTCATTCTATCATTCTTGCAAGTAGTAGATAGTCTTTTGAAAATCAAATTTCATATCTGTAAAGTGATTTATATTTTACACTTTAAATAATAAATTGCGGAAGTTAAGATAAATGTAATTTTGTAAATAAAAATCTATTAAAATAAAAATTTAGCGTTTCATCTTACGGCAAAAGAGAAAAGATTTTAAAATGTGGTAAGCTAATTCCAGACCTTCGCATAACTTCGCAAGCAAAATCATTCATTCGCAAATTCAATGTAAATCAGTAAGAGAAATCACTTTGGCTAACCAGATATCTCCAAATGAAGAAATTGTTTTCCTGGCCATGAATATATTTAATAATGAATTAGGGACGTGGAACTCAAACGGATTTAACGATTTGAATAATAACAAGTAATAGATTTATTTAATCAAGAAAATAGAAGAATAGAACTAACATACAAATAATGTAAATAACTTTATATATATATATATATATATATATATATATATATACAAAGACTATATTAATATATATATATATATATATATATATATATATATATATATATATATATATATATATATATATATATATATATATATATATATATATGCTCGACCTCTCCACAACCCTGAATGCACGCCACTGATATATATATATATATGTTATATATATATATATATATATGTTATATATATATATATACTATATATATATATATATTATATATTAGTGATGCAGGTAACATCCGCATCCGCATCCGCGCTTTGCCCTGCGGATGTTGCGCGGATGTTTTTTGTCGAGATTTGATAAAGAGAATTTTATAATAAAAATACTTAAGATGAATCTGAAAATGAAATAAAAATGTAAATGAGTTGAAGGCAGTTCAAAAACGGCTTGATATTCCATATCTTAATGTTATTAAAGACATTCCAACTCGCTGGAATAATACACTTCATATGATGGTATGAAGTATTGCTCAAAGAACCTCTTGCTTCGTACGCCAGTTCGTATTCCAAAGTTAACAATCTTAATAATGGTGAAAATTAAATCATGTCACACTGCATTAAGCTACTGAAACCATTTGAAACTACCAAAAAAATCAGCGCCTATACAGCTTCTGTCTCTTGGTGTAATACCATTAATTCAGCTGAAGAAAATGAAAACGCGAAAGCACGATAAATGCGAAAACGGTTAAACACCCGGAAATCTGAACTTGAACGAAGTAAACG
>JABUQX010068736.1:32500-60181 GCA_015478945.1 Trachelipus rathkii | reverse complement strand
GATTTCAACTTTTTTCATTAAGTTAAGCATAATTATATATATATAAGTATAGATAGTATAATATTTATATAGTTATATATGTTGTGAAATATATGAGATAGGGGACATAGGTATAGGGTATTAGGCCTAGTATATGTACGGGTATATATATTATAGTAGGTAGTATAGATAGGTATATATATATATATATATATATGATATTAGGTTATATTATTATATTAGTTATTATTTATTATTTATTATTGATGTATTCCTCTTGTACCCCAAGATTGCGAGAGGGTTGTGGTGTAAGGATGATGTGTTAACACACACTCGTGGAGCAGAAAGGTCAGTAGGAAGAAATTTGAGCGCACAAGTCGAGAAAGAAAGCGCCAGCCTTACTCCCCCTTGGATGAGCGGTAGAGTGGAACCCATCGCCAGGGACAGTGAAATACTCCACGATCGAGCTGCGCCGGCCTGGGATGTACGACACCCCCTGCAACACCGCGTCAATTGTTAAGAGGTTCATCCCTTTGAACTAAACCGGGGATGAGAAGCACAGGCCAGTTACCCCCTTACAAAAACCGAAATTCACTCCTATTATGAACCATTATCTTTCTCCTCGCCTCTTCCAAACTCACATGTCCTACTCTTCAACTCCAGGCACTCCTGTACTAAGAGTCATGCTTCAATCCACTAATCTTGTTGCCTTCGTGGTCTACCCGAGTGGCCTTGGTCGGATCTCCTCGTCAAGACCTAGCTCACCACTATACCCCACCGTATTAACCATTACCGAAAAGCTAAAGTGGCCTTATCCGTCTTGCCAACAATGACCCCAAAACTATCCCAATGTACTGCGTCCCGGTTTTTATTCAATTCCCCAGGTTTTTACTCCTTTTGCATTCACACCACACACAACGCCGGACGGGCTGAATAACGTTTCGTATATCCTCGAATTTGATCCAATGTATTCCGACACACCTAGAGCACAACCCCTAAGGATCTGGTCCAATATCAACCGGGAAGAACACAAATCGAAGGAAGGTGGCGTAGGCTTTAGATCGGTTGATAGCCTCTTAATTTCCGTAGAAGAAACCAGTTGTTAGATAAGTTTCTATCATAGTTAACGTCAATGTGTAACATAACACGTGTTAAAACAACAGTTGTACATATCTTCATTAGTGTGAAAGACCCTAGGAGGTCGGAACAGTACATACATCCTGTTGAGATGCCTTTTTACGATGGATCTAACCAATGAAATTTGAATTTAGTTAGCGAACGTGAGGGCGTACCTTCATATTACCATTGCACCAAACTTTCTTTCTAACGACTTTCTATGACGCGATGCCTTTCAGTGTTCCAACAAAAATTGACCGATATCATTGAAATTTCAGGACACTAAACTCATCCATATGTTTTATTAATTGTAGAACAGCACAAGCAGACACACACACGACAACAGCACACACACGGAACAAGCCCAGCCACACAGAGACAGGCACAAGGACACTTACACACGTGATAAGAAGTCACTATACACATAGTACAGCAACTCACACACACATTAACCATAGACACTAAACATTAGCGAGTGTGATGACACAAGGGACGTCAACACAAGACACTGATAGACTTAGCCGGACGGACACTAGACACTGGGAAATTATGCCATAACACTGACAGTACGTTAACACTCACACACAGATTACTTACCATCACCACAGGGACATACCCACACAGATTACACCCAACACCACAGATTTACTGACAACCAATTATTACCACTTGCGCAACACACGGACACACAGCAACACACCACACACATACACACCCCACGACACGTCACTTAAACACAATGAACGTGATAATTATATAAAACATTGTTATGTTTTAATGAAAGAACCACAATATAGAATTCAAAGGTTAACGTAAGAAGAATAATTTCCAGTATGTAAAAGGCTATCGTAGTAGACGCGTGAGAGTCAATCAGCATTAGTACTTTGAGACAGAAGCGGAAAATATTAACTGTTAAGAGTAGACGTGGGGAGCGTGGTAAAAATGAAATTATCAGTTTTAAATAACTTTTAAAGATATTTTATGAAATTTTATTAAAAACATATAATTTACTACCTTAAAGGAATAAATCGGGTGAAAGTGATAGGCTGACGTTAGCAGGCAATTGAGGTAGGCGCACTTTGTCTATGACTACATGCCTGGGGTCTGAATACCCGAAGGTGTAAATAAGTGGATGAAGGGAAAACAAGGAATAAGACAAAATATTCCTTGCGAAGATACAAGGCAGGTTATGAAAGAAGTCATTCGAGTTTGAGAGAAGTAGAGCCGGAATTATCAGCTAATAAGATCACTCGATGGTTAACTACAGAATATTTCAAATTTTGTTAAACGTGCGTACCTTGCGTATTACGGCAGAAAATTAGATGATCAAGATGAAGAGAAGCAGCAACAACAGGGCCCCGACCGACACAAACGCAGAAGCCGAAACCTGCCTGATGGAATCTATCCTAACTTATTTCCATCCGGTTGCACAACAACTGGACACACTTGACAACACAAATACAACATCATACAGCGAATCCCACACAAACCACACACACACACAGCAACCCCAACCACACACACCACTTATACAAATCATCGACTATCCTTTCAGCTACAAAAACTCCGAAGTGCTGATCTTAAGCCACACCAATCACAGACAAATCCACAACACAACACTTATCATCACTTATGACACAATACTGATACACACCCGATATCCTATCTAGTGTACAAGAACTGTGATACAACATCTACTGCATGACACTTACATTTACCAATACACTTACAAACTGAACCACTTATACACACGTAAGGTCACAAAAGACACCACACCACCACCATACACACACTCCGAACTTACAATTATCTACATCACAGTCCAAGCGCTTATGGCATTACAACTTCAATCCATAGAGACACTAGTACCACTGCGTGTGACAAGTACTACGACCTAGACAAATGTTTCAGTAAAAACCATCGAGCGACCACACTTTCGGTCTTCCATGGGTCAGAATTTTTAGCCACCATCCATAATTTTAGCGCACTTACAACAATTTTTATTAAAAAACATATAATTATTTTACAACCTTAAAGCAGTAAATCAGTAATCAATAGAGGTTAACTAACACCTAGGGGATATTACCGCCTATCGAATTTGTTATTACTGTTATTCCAAAATGCATTTAATTCCTCATGTTTTAATTGAGTTTTTTTAATAACACTATATTATATGATATCTGCTTTATCTCATCATATTACTACATTAAAACATACCTTAAAGCAAAGTCACGTGACCACTACTACGGTACGTTAACCGACCACTATCTATAGATTTTTTGCCGTTAAGTATGATAGTTTAAAATCAAGTAAACCAGTCATAGAGGGGGTACCTTAACACCTAGGGATTAGTATGGCATTTTGATTTACTGTTACCGGCTTAGACTACATTTGTATTTACTGCTTCTACAATTGAAAGTCCGATATAAGATAATACGATAGAAGCAAAGTTAAACTCATATGTTTACTGCTTTAACTACGATAGTCCACCTCTAACATAACCTGACCTTAAAGCCAGAAGTCATTTCAGTAAATCGATTAAGTCAGGGACCTAAGACTAACAAAGGGGCCTAGTATGCTTTTGTTTTACTGCTGTACTGCTTTATGACGTTCTATTGATCTACTGCTTTAAATAATCTTTCTGCATTTACTGCTTTACTTTCGGCTGTGGATACTGCTTTTAACACTGTGTACTGCCTTTACTGTTTTTAACGTTTTTGCTTTACTTGCTTTAACTCATATCATTGTTAAGTATTAACGATTATGTTGTTAGTTTGTACTTTTTACTTTTTATTTATTTTTTAATTAATTTTTAATTGTTTTTATTCTTGTTTTTTTTATTTTGTTTCCTTATTTTTTATTATACGTTAGAGGTTATTTAATGTAGTAATTAATTATTATATTTAGAAAACACACAACACACATACACACACTACTTATATGTCTGTCGATCAGACAAATATAGCATCACCACCACGGACGACAGACATCCACATTTCACACATCACAACCACAACACCAACACACACGCATCACATGCATTCAACAACACATCTATATACTGTAAACAACATACGCAAAGGACACTACACTTATATACACACACAGCATCATCACACACACACACCACCATCACATCAACACACACTACTAACATTCCCTTATTCATTCTATGACACTTATACACACCTTCCACTATGACACTCTCACATTTTACCCAAATAGGAAGACACCATATATTTCACGTCTACAAAAACTTCATAGATCCAATGCTAAGCGTCGTGGGCTGCGACTAAGAGCACACCACACATACACACACCCAACACACTCTTATACACACTAAACACGGTAGATGGCACTTACAACTCACCCATAGACCACACTACATTACAGGGGCGTGGATTGAACACATATGGTTATAGAAAACACAAAGGTGAGCCAAGTCCTAGTGTACCTCTCGAAACAGTGGAGTTTCAGCATATTATAAGGCCTAATACCTAATTTCTAGGACAATACTTCTTAATCATATTTTCATGTTGAAAAGAACAATAAAAACTGTGTCACATTTACGCTATAAAGCAGGTTCACTAAAAATCTTAGATAATAAAATCTTAAATTAAGACAGTGCATTAAGTTTAACTCAGACAACCCACCTAAGGGGGATTTAGGTATGCTTTTAGTATTTACTGTTATGGTACAGCTGCTTAACTCCATGGTCTTTACTGTTTTCTGAACTTACAAATAAGCAGGTCCTAAACCCTCACTCGGACCCTTTAACCTCACGAGATTGGACTAACCCCCACTACGGATACCTTTTCAACGCAGTCCCCCATGACTGCGCCAAGGCTGCAAATATTGGTCCCGAGTAGGACGTGTTACCCTAAGGACCTAGGCCGGGCGATTAGGTCCCTCGCTCTCCCTGATTTTGAGTCGCGTAATTATTACGCTCCGAAACTGCATGTATTATAACTTACCTTATATATGCCTTTCATGTGATTTAACTTAAGTATTTATAATATGACTCATATGTATTTAAAACTGCTTTTAATACTCACATATTCAAAATTAACAATAGATACAGCAATACCTAAAGCAGTGATAATCCATGTTAATAGATTCAATAGAGAGGTACCTAACAACCAAAGGGTATAGGGTAATTAATGATTAATGCTATTGTTTTTAACTGCTTTACTAGCTTTTTAGAGGTCATAGTTTTTATGATACTGCTTTATTTAATCATTTCTGCTTTACTAGCTTTATAATACTTCATGCCTTTATACTTTAAGCTTTTTTAATCTCTTATCTTGATTCTATATATTATTATTAATACTGTTATTATTTAAAACCCTAAAGTTACACATAGCTTTTAACTAGCTTATTAATTCTAATTAAATATATATATATTTCATTCGCTCGCGTGAATTAATATTGCGTCCATAGCGTTGGTCAGCTCTGGCGGCCTGCGGTTGAACGGCGGAGAAATATTTGCGGACCTCGTTGCGTCGACGTGTGTTTGGGCGGTGAGATCGGACCTCGTGGTGACGCTACCTGCTTGAGTGTGCTGGGATTTGTGCTGCCTTTGCGTATTGAGATTGTGTTGGTAGCTCATGCTGGTATCCTTTTAGAATTTTTTGGCTGTTTTAGTCTTTTATGTTAGATATATTGTATTTATATAAAGTTAATTATTTATTTTCTTTTTATATTCTTTTTAATATATTTATAATATATTATTTATTATTTCTCAATATAAGTAATTTTATTTTATTTAAATATTAGGAAAATATACCAAATGACTAATAAATTACATATCATGCCTAGTTGTTCACTTTATTATTTATTTGTTAACAACATCAAGCACAACATCACTACACACACCTCTGCATGCCAACCCGACGCACCACACACTCGAACACCCACATAACACTTGAGCAGCCATTATACAACAATTATCAGCTATGACCTATCTATGATTTATCTATATTCATAAATGTCCACTAAGTGAGCTATTGGTTTACTACAATTTTTATTAAAACCATAACCGACCAACCTTACAATTCTGACTTCACAAATATCAATGAATTATCTAACATGGCACAACGCCGTTAAACTCTTTTCCAAAAGACAACAGATCAAAAATTTACTCTCATTCGTAAACTCGAAATTAACTATACTAATTAGCCATTATTCCACTTATGAACAGACTTGCGATTATGGTGGCCATAGACATAACCCTCGTAACACAATATTTCCAACATATGTAACCATCGGAACAAACATATTGACTTTACTTTATCATCTACCCAGCGGCAGAATTTTATAACTAGGATACCTCTTACCAGCAAGATTTCTCACATGTGCAACATGCTTTCTACAAGTACAGTTGAAGATTAACAACACAGATATATTTATCTTACAAAACTGAAAGTTGACTATATTTAGTCATCCAACTCAACACACACACACACATAACACTCTAGCATTCCGAAATTTTGATCAATAATCAAGAATGGCTCGTTTAGTTTAATTAAAACATTTTATGTTATTCTAATTACTCTATCTGATACACCGGTTTTGATTATTACTCTAGGAATCAAATTATAACTAAAAATTATTTTCAAAGTTTCTTAAAGACACTCCGTCTTCGATCTAAATAAATCAATATAATACTTTAGAGCGAGAAGAAGTTCTTATTATTAACTGTTAATACTTTTTGTTATCTCTCTCCCTATTTAAAAACAAACATATTATAATAATACTTTTACTAAATTTTATGAAATTTATTAAAAACATGATATGGTTTCACGTACCTCTAATAAAACAATTTAATCGAGTAAATCAAGTAGGCCAGCCCCTAGCACACGCCCTAGCTACATCAAAGCTATGGCAACGTTTGTTCTATGACTTACATGCCTAACTTTACATCATCTTTTTTTTAGGGCCCATGTAATAGTTATAAACAGTAACAAAATAAGTTTCATGTCTCTGCTAACTAAGATTACATAGTATTTGTTATCTTAAAATCAATCTCTACAGTTTACATTTTATAACAAATAACAAGTTAATTCACTTTACATATGTATATTAATTCACTCGATGTTAAAACATAAAGAACAAGATTTCAAAGTTTTTTTAATGTACCGGATATTGGTTCTTTTATTATATTGATATATTAGGTCTATGAATACGATTAGACCAAATTCCATCACGAGAAAACACAAACAAACCCTGCACTCCTTATACTAGATACGTATAATGATGACCCTCCTCTCTGTTAGAATGTGTGGTGAGAATTAGGACAAAAATCGCCTCGAAGTTACAAATAAAAAGAAAAAGGTTATCCCTAAAATTTAGAACCTAATAAGTATTATAATATAAATTAACAACACATTTTACAGAGAATACTTTTGAGGAAGGTGCCTAAAATTTAGGGATAATCCTTTTTGGTTAGTCAACACCGAGGCCGATTAAGGACCGTAATTCAAGGCAAAATTATATTTTTTCAAACTGACCTTTTTCTGTAAAATATGGTCCAATAACTACGTTAGGCCTAAAATTTGAGGAGGGCCGTAAATTTAGGATTACGACCTTTGGATATTCGACGGCTAATTATAATCCATTACAGAGTTCAGTAAGGTTTATCCCGTATACAGTTCTGATTCAAAGAGGAGTCATATGTGTCGTAGTATGTATTTCTGTGTATAAATATATTTATCAACTGAAAGCGACTGATTGGAACGCAAAGAAAAGATCCTTTAAAGCAGGTTTTAAAAAGGAACCATAAGTTTTCTTACTTGTGATTTGTCGGGGTAATCCTAATCTCTAATTCACCCTTTATTGTGATTGGTCGAGAATTATTTTATCGTCTATTTTGAAAATTAACGTTGTTTTTTATCTTTAAACTTGTATATTTGAGCAGTTGTGTTTTATTATCTTTTTAGACCCAAACCTCATTTTTAAATCTGTCATTTTAGCTGTTTAAGCGGGCACCAAGTTATCTGATTTTGTATTAAAAGTGTTTTTTTTACTAAGTGTATATCATATTTATAATAAATACTTACATTGAGGAATATTATTACTTTCACTAGAATAGATAATAATTAAATTCACTAGGTCAATAAGCTAACCACATGGCTCACATGAGCCCCACCGCAAGCAGCAACCCCGGCACCCGCAGGTGCGTCCCGCCGCGTCCCCGCCCACCGCGGGCGCCCGCAGGCGCAATATTTCCGCGTTCCCCGCCCGCCGCGGGCGCCCGCAGGCGCAATATTTCCGCGCGGATGTAAATATAATATATTATAATATATTATATATATTATATATATATATATATATATATTTATATATTATATAATATATATATATATATATATATATATATATTATATTATATATATATATATATATATATATATATAATATATTATATATATAATATATATATAATATATATATATATAATATACTATATATTATATATATTCATTCGTGCGGAAATATTGCGCTGCGGCGCCCGCGGCGGGCGGGAACGCGGAAATATTGCGCCTGCGGGCGCATGCGGGGGGCGGGGACGCGGCGGATTGCACCTGCGGGTGCGGGGTTGGCTGCCTTTGCGGGTGGGTTCATGCTGAGCCATGGTGGTTAGCTTATGAACTAGTGATTTAATTATTATCTATTCTAGTATTAATAAATATTCCTCAATGTAAGTATTTATTATTAAATTATGATTATACACTTAGTAAAATAAAACACTTTTAATACAATCAGATAACTTGATGCACCGCTTAACAGCTAAAAATGACTATGGATTTTTAAAATGAGTTTGGGTCTAAAAGATAATAAAACACACACTTGGTTCAAATACAAGTTTAAAGAACAACGTTAATTTTCGAAAGAACGATAAAATAATTCTCGACCATCACATACGAGGTCATAAGAGATAGGGATTAACCGCAAACCAAGCATATTGAAAAGGAAAACATTTTCCTTTTTAATTGTTAAAGGATCTTTCCGATCCAGCATGTTTCAGTTTGAAATATATTTATAAAAATAATATAACAATGATTCTTGTCTATACGGGAATTACCTTTTGACCTGTAATAGGAATTAAATTAGCCCGTCTACAAAAAAGGCTTATCCTAAATTTAGGCCTAAATTTAGGACCTAACGTATTATTGCACCACCATTTTACAGAAAAGGTCAGTTTGAAATATATTTTGACCTGGAATTAGGCCTTAAATCGCCTCGGGTTACAAAAAGGATTATCGTAAATTTTTGAGTCCACAGAGTATTTATTTCACACATTTTACAGAGAGAGGTCAGTTTCGCGTATCTGTAAGGAGTGCGGGTTGTTGTGTTTTCGCGTGATGGATTGAATGACATAGAGAATAATAATAAATAATAAAGAAAAATCCGAATTATTTAAAAAAGAAACTTTGAAATAATTTTTAGTTATCATACAATATCTAGAATAATTATAAAATGTAAGTTGAATAATGTTATTTTTAAATAAAAATAGAATGATTTTAATATAAATACATGTTATGTTAGCAGGAAGAACTTATTTTTGGTATTTTATACTTATTACATGCTAAGATGAATGCAATGAGCAGTTAATTTTCAATAGAACAAAAGTGGCATAGCTTGATTGTAGAGGGGGGTGCAGGGGGCTGCCTTACTGATTTACTGATTTATGCTTTAAGGTACGTTAAAATATATGTTTTTAATTAAAATTTCATAAAATTTTAGTAAAAAGCTTATTTTAAAACTTGATAGTTATTAAAAATTTATAAACAAAAAGTATTAACAGTTTAATAATAAATTCTTTGCTCAAAGATAATGATTGATTTTTTAATAGAAAGTTTTAAGAAACTTTTGAAATAATTTTAGTTATATTTGAATGCGTAATATAAATCCTTGTAATTAAAACATAAAATGTTTTTTAATAAATTATACGTTATATGTGTAAGTGAGGGTGCGTGGAGTGTGTGTGTGTGGTGTGTGGGTGTGTGTGTGTGTGCAAGTGTAAGTAAAATCTGTGTGTTAAAGTAAATCTGTGCTCGTGAGTTGTAAGTAAAATCTGTTGTGAGGTTGTAAGTAAATTCTGTGTGGAGGTAAGTAAAATCTGTGTGTGAGTGAGAGTGTAAATGTAAGTGTCTATTGGAAAATGTAAGTGTCATAGTGAATGTGTGATAAGCTATCATAGTGAATGTGTGTTGTGTGGCCGCATGTGGATAAGTGTAAAATGTAAGTGTCTAGGTTAAAATGGAATGTGTGTATAGGTGAATGTGTGTATAAGTGTCATAGTGAATGTGTGTAATATGTGTAAGTGTATGTGTGTGTTTGTGTTTGCGTGTGTGTATGGTGTGTGTGTGTGTGTGTGTGTTGTGTGTTTAATCTAATAAAACAATAGGCATGAAGTAAATAACACTAAAGTATATAAATAAAAATAATAAAAATTAAAAAAATAATATAAAAATAAATAAAAACTAATAATAAAAATAAATAAAAAAGTATTAAAACAAAATAAAAAACATAAATGTTAATAAAAATATATATGAGTTAAAGCAGTAAAGCAGAAAGTTTTAGAAGCAGTAAAAGCAGAAAGTTAAAGCAGAAAAGCAGTAAAGCAGAAAAGTTAAAGCAGTAAAGCAGAAAGTTAAAGCAGTAAAACATGACCTTAAAGCAGTAAAGCAGGTAAACAAAAGAAGTATACGAATCCCCCCTTGGTGTTAGGTTCACACCTCTATTATATTACTGATTTTACGCTTTAAGGTATGAATGTTTAATAATATGTGAGGTTAAAGCGTTAAAACATATGAGTTAAAGCAGTAAAACATGAAGTAAAGCAGTAAAACAGATGAGTTAAAGCAGTAAAACAGTAAACAAAAGCCATACTAACCGGCCCCTAGGTGTCTAGGTAAACCTCTATTGATTACTGATTTACTGCTTTAAGGTATTGAAACCATTAATAAATCTGTGAGTTAAAGCAGTAAAACATATAGTTAAAGCAAATAAAACATGAGTTAAAGCAGTAAAACAGTAAACAAAAGCATACTAATCCCCTGGTGTTAGGTAATAACCTATTGATTTACTGATTTTACTGCTTTAAGTCTGTAAAGTATATGTTTTAATAAAAATGTTTAAGTGCCTAAAAATAGGATGGGCTAAAAATTGACCCCATGGGAAGACCAAAGGGTTTGGTCGAAAAAAAAACACTAAAAATAGAAGATTTTATAAAAATTTTACTTGAAACCTGTGAATCATGCAAGGCTGTAATATAGTATAAGTAGTAAAGTTGTCTTGGTGGGAGGATGGAAGGTGCCAAGGTGAATGTAGTGGTATAAGTGATAAGTGAGGAAACAACACTATGTAGTGTAATAGAATAGTGGGTGTGATTATAGTGGAACGACTGTGAAATAAGTGAAAAAATGTAAACATTATTGCAATCTAATGTATTCAATTGTTCTGCAGCTAATGGTTCACCTATAAAGTGTCATAGTGAAATGTGTGTATAGAGAGATGGTCCATGAGTGAATGTGTGCGGAAATAATGTGCTCCGCTTGGGGTGTGTGTGTGTTGTGTGTGTGGTGTGTATATAAGTGGTAAGTGTGTATGTGTTAATTAAAGATAAGTGTGTGCCACGGACTGCGATGTGTCTCAGTGCTTTGGTGTAGTGTTGTGCTGTTGTGTGTGTGTGTGTGTGTATAAGTCGATAGACGGATGGAATAAGCTCTATCAGGATAGATCCATAAATGTCATGCCTTACATGGCTATGTTAGCCCCGATAACTGCTATCCAAATGAATTAGCGCAAGTGCGGAGGTTAACTGGGAGTGAGAGTCAAGGCGGGGGTGGTAGGCTAGTGCCAAGGTGTAGCTTTAAGAAGAATAGATAGACATCTCAGGAAGCGCTAGCAAGGTGTTAGGTTGTACGTTAGGTGTTGTAGGTCTAATGTCTCCTCTAAGGTAATAGATGTTATGTATAGGTTAGGGTATGATAAGGTTAGATAGCTATACGGTATGATGGGTTTAAGGAGTTATAAGCTTACTGTTTAAGGGTAAGGTCAGGTTACGGTGACAAGGTTTAGCTAGGTGTTATGGCTGGGATGTTACTTATTTGGTGATATCCACACTCTTGGGCTTAAGGGTCAATGTCGAAAATCATGGGATACAAACAAAGATGTTTTGTCATTAGTGCAACCCTTTATTGTATACTTATTGTACAATGGTTGGAAAAATAAATAAATGAGAAGTAAATGTGAGTACTGTTATGTGGTGAGAAGGTGAATTAATAAGACTTTATTAAATTGAGAATAATTAGTGTATATAGAGTTAAAATAAATGATTTGTGATTTAAAAAAAAAAAATAAATAGTTGAAACAAATAAATAAAACATAGGCTAATAATAACTAATAATGAATGTTGTGTATTATTATCTTTCATTAGATGAAAAATATAAAAACTATGGCTTACCTCTCCTCCTTCTCATCTTCTAGTCGTCGCACGTATGCTTCTCACTCTTCTCCTCCCTAAACTCGGCTATCTACTTGCTCTCTCCTCCTCTCTCTCTCTCTTTCTCTTTCTCTTCTCCTCTCTCTGTAACTCGTCCCTCTCGCCTCCCGCCTCATGTAAGAAGATATGCATGGATTTGACAGATGGTAAATAGCCACGTACTAGTTTCGCTGGAAACGGGAAACCTAACAATACCGAAAATAAACACATACAAAAAAATCGCAAATTAATTACGTACGAGCAAATAATAAAATAATTAAAAAATAAATAAAAAATAAGTAAATTAATTTAAATCCTTCAAAATAGAAAAATCGAACTACTCACTCGAATGAGCAGTGGTACATCCACGTGCTATTATCGGTATCGGACTATATCAAATTTCGTTCACGTGGCTATCTCAGAAGAAAGAGACCCCCTATAACACACCTCAATCAAGTACAATAGGAGAAATAATTAAAATACGCTAAATAAATAAAAAGAATTCAAATAAAAATAATTTAAAATAATTATTTCAATTAAATAATAGATTATCAAATAAAAAAAAAAAAAAAAAAAAAAAAAAAAACTTTAGTTTCTCAAACTCATTTTAAAGCTTCACCTATGATTAAAAAATATTCCAATTAAAAAAGAACTAGCTCTTCCATTCTCTGTTTACTGTCTTGTCTCTCTTCATCTCTCTCTCTCTCTCTCTCTCTCTCGCTCTCTCTCTCTCTCTCTCTCTCTCTCTCTCTCGCTCTCTCTCTCTCTCTCAGAATTTATATTTTAAAATAAATATATGATATAATATAATATATAAATATATGAATAAATATTTATGTCTAAAACAACAATATAACTTTGTATTTGTAAATATATAATTATAAAAATTTTATATAATAATATAAGATATAATGATTATATATATATTTAGATTATATTATTATAATGATATATTAATATATATATATATATATATATATATTATATATATATAATTAATATATTATTATTATTATTGTTATTTAATTTATTATAATTATATGATTAATAATAATTTATATGATTATATATTTATTTGTAGCAAGCGCGGACTTGCTGTTATTATAAACCTGGAAAATAAATTTATTATATTCCTACTGAAAGTCGATACCGCTAGGACGATGTGGTTAAATAGGTCCTGACGGTTTGCCTCTGTTATAGTGAAAGAGTCGAGTTCTACTTTTAGATTTAGTATGACACGATGGAGGAACTCGAATATATTAAATACAGGTGATTGAGCATGATGTAGAGAAGGAAGTGTTTAAGGCAAAGATGGAAAGGGATGCGTGAAAATTACGTGTATAAGTAGCGACAAGTGGAGGTGTGGAGATGTGTGATGTGTGTGTTGTGTGTTATGTAGAAAAAATATATTATATAATATATAATATAATAATATATATAGAAAAATATGATATATATATATATATATATATAATATATATTAAATATAATAGTATAATATTTATATATAACTTTAAGTATATATATAGGTTAATATAATAGGTAATAATTAAACATTAGATTAGTAATAATATAATTATATATAAAATACATGCGACGGGCGATTCGGGCCAGTGGAGGCGACTGCGGAATTTGTTTTAAAAACGATGAATTTGTGGACGATGAATTTGCGATTCAACCCGACGAACGCGACGATTGAATTGCGATTATCCGACGATGTAAAATAAATTAACAAAAACGCCAATATAAAACATAATAGCGGACGCAATGAAAAAACAACAAGGTTATTAAGAATATGTTTCCACGTACAGTCAACATCAATCTGTTATATACTAGAGAAACTTAATTAAACTAATTATATACAGATATTACTTGAACCAACATCTTCATCATCAATAAGAACTTGAGGGTTCTCAAAAATGGACCGTAGAAAACAAAAGGTCAAATATTCAAAAAAGGCGGTTCTCAAAAATAGAAGGGGGGTCAAATAATAGGGGAGAGGGTGACACGTACGACGAGATTTCATCCAACTATCCAGGTAGCACACACCTTCTTCTAAGGGGATTGCAAAATATAACATAGGATAAGTATATGAAAGGTGACAAAAAAGCTACCTTAGTAGGAGTCACTGGAGGTACTTGGGAAGCTCTGCGGGGCCCAGGACATCGAGCGATAGATAGACTTCCCCCTACTTACTATATATATATATTGTAAGAACAATTAAACTATATAAAGAGTATAGATAGATAATTATATATATTAGATAGTGAATATATTTAATATATATATATATATATAATATATAGTGAAGAATATTATTATAGATTAAATATTATAATATATATAATTTATATATAGTATAGATATATTAAATAATATAAAATATAAACGTATAGATATATAGTAAATAGTATAGATAAATAAAAGTATATATATATATTAATATATAGAGTAATATGTATACTAAGTAATTTATATTATATAATATTATATATATATATATAACGAGTAGTATTATATATTATATATATAATATTTATATTTATTATTTATATATATTAATATTAAATGAATAATATATATATAATAGAATATATATATATTAAGAAGATATATAATAATATATAGAGATATGAGATATAAGAGATATAGAATTATATATATTATAGTAAGATAGTATAATAGTAAGAAATACATAATATATATATATATAGGATATATATATATATATATATAATATATATATTATATAATATATTATATAATTAATATAATATAGATATATATAAAAGAGAGATATATAATAATTATATTAATATAAAAAGGATATAATTATAATATATGAGTAATAAGATAGATATAGATATATATAATATATATAGATTATAATATATAGAATTATATAATAATATATAATATATATATGAATATTAAGTATATATATATTATAATATTATATATATTAATATATATTAATATATATATATAATTAAATATATATGTATATAATTTAATATATTATATTATAATCATATATTTGTGATACATTGGTGAGAATAGTAAGTATTATAAATATCTACTCTACTCATAGTACTAATATGTCTTGAATAATACTATAACATTATAATGGTAATTTTTCCCACAAAAGACCATACAAATAAATCGTCAAATTAATAATGTACATATAAGATGAACTAGATCTATATTAATATTGACAATTGTAGTTATCTAGTACATTTATATCCTTTATTTATAATTAATAACTAAGTCCTTATTAGGTATAATATAAAATTAAAGGTATATATAATGCAACCCTTTTAGACATCTATTAACTCATGAGATCTAAAAGGCAATGTATAAGTTTTAATATATATATATAGTATTAATAGCATAAGTATAGGTAATATTAAGCATAATAGACTAGTTATAATAGGTAGATGTTGATAAATAACATACTCTCTATGGATATATCTTTGTGTATGTATATATTTACAATAACATAAAAGACAATAAGCATTATACTTAATGATGAAGTGGTAGATATATAATATTGAGTAGACTCAAATATCAGGCCTGTTCATGTTTTCAAATTTATATTATAGTCTATATATACTATATAGTATATAGTATATGGTGCCTTTCGCATCCTTCATTAGTTGAGAGTGATAGGTTTAGGAGGGAGTCAGAGTCGAAAGTTTTTTTTTAAGTTATATATCTCTATTCAACATTGCAGCCATAGAGACATTAGATACTAACAATATACAAGCAATTTTCAAAAAATTATTCTTATCTTATAATAATACTTATATAGTATAAATACTAATAAAATATATAGTATATATTAGTATGAACTAATATATTGTGCCCTATTACGCCTATATCCTTTTATATATAGATATAATATACTTATATATATATTATTATTATTATAAGGAAATATATAATGTAATATATTATATATAATATATGTAATACTATAATAGTAAGTATAAATGCTTATTTTATGTTACAACAATTTTATAGTGAACCAAATATCCTCAGTACGAGTATATTAGTAGAGAGTAGGCAGTAATAGAGACTAAGCTTAATAAGTCGGTATATAGTAGAGGATAACTTATCTATATATATATATATATATTAATATATATATATGTATATATACTTACTGGTGATATGTATATAATACAGATAATAAGACAGTAATCTATCTGCTCAGTGTATAAAGTGAAGTATATGGACATATATAAATAAAGTACTTATAAATGTTGATAGTTAAATTACAAATTATGCATAGTAGTTTATAAGATTTAGAACGGTTATAATATAAAGCATACGTATCGATTAGGGTACGCTAAAGAATTACATAAATATCCAAAATTTAGCACTGCCCTTTGTGACTATATCACAATGTGAGAGTATATACAATATAATAATTATATATGTGGGTAGTGTACGTTATAAATTTTTATCCATCATAATAAATATGATATTGATACAGAAAGATATTTTAAAATTCAAAAATATTTGGTAATATTAATTAATTTATATATTATTTTATACTATTAATACAGTTACTTATAGGACTTTTGATAATAGTAGTAAATCATGACATACTTTGAGTGACCTGTTATATATATACGCCGTTTAGTAATAATCATCATAAAATGATGTTAAAGATCTATCTTATCCAGTATTTATTATGCATAGAGCTTAGTACTATTATAAAAGGTGACCGACATTAGTCAATTTCAGGTACTGATGAATAGTAGCCAGTAGAGGATCTATATAAAAAGAGGTATAATAGTATTATCTAATAATATAAATTATACTCGTCCGAAAACTATGATAATATACCTGTTAATATTCATTATGATATGAGTAAGCTGTTTTCCGGGTATTCGCATTCAATTTAATTACCACCTGTAACCCTGAAGTACAAGACATACTATTATACATGCAGAATACACCTAGACTAACAAAGTGGTTCTGGTAGTTGTACTTATTATGTATAATAAGAGCTCTTTATAATTCGTATCCATATAGAGCAAAACAAGATAAATAGATTATTTTTAAATGTATTTTGGGTTTAACTTTATCTTTTTAATTTTAAATACAATTAATTTTTATATAATACTTCATCTCTTTTTATTGTTTTTTTTTCTTGCCATTAGTGGCCATTATGTTTTATCATGAATCATGTCTTAAAAGTGCAAGTTGGGACTGTTGTTTATCACGCAATCATCCTCTATATATTAATTTTATTTATAATATCATTCATTGCGATAAGTATTTGAACACAATAGTGAGTAATATCACAATATATCCCATACTCGTTATATAAGTATAGCTCGTTCTTCTATCCCACATCTATATCTTAGAAGTCAATTTTGCTCTCTGATTATAATATAAGTATCAGTCTGTTTATCTATATCAATACTAACCGTTCAGGAAATACGATCAAAATATTTGTAATTAATGATTATTATATATTATTGTATTAATTATTATATGTATTATATTGTTAAATGGTTTGCTTTCCTCTTCTAATTGTTAAATATACCGTTCTTTCAGTACAGATCGTAATTATAAAGTAGAATTGAGTAACATTTATTATATAGTAATTGGCTATTAGCGTATATAATTTTTCACAGATGTTTTTTGCTTGAATGCCCTTACCGTGGCATGTGGGTATGGTGATTAATTCTCGTGTCTGAAAAGAATAGCTTATATAATTCGTTTAGGCTAGTGCCAATTCTGCATAGAATACAGACTCAATTATGGTAATTGCCTATAATGAGTAATGACAGGATAAAGTCATGGGTCACATTTAACCTGACTTAATGTGTAGATAAGCTTCCATTATATCTTATTATTGAAGTTACTTGAGAGAGCTATATGCATTTTTTCATATACAAGTGAGTCATGGAGAAGCCAAGAAGAATCCAATTTTGCTCTGCTACCGTTTATGATTTTAGGCAAAAGTTCACGCGCAGAAAGGTAAAGGAAACCTTCTCTTATCCATTCATACTTTAGCACCTGTCCCACACGATGACAGCTTACGAGTACCTCAACAGAATATGTAAGTATATTTCTTCTCATATTGTCTAACTGTATATTACTTTTGATTAACAGTCGTTATAACGTATTCATGCTCCTAAAAATGCATGTTATACTAATTTCAATCAGGTCTTTGGTGTCGTTACTGTAAGCCCTTACCTTCCCATTTGCAGACAAAAAATAAACTCAATGGATATTTCATCTAATGGGTCGACAGATAGCAGTAACGAAGAAATGGAAGAATCTTTTATACCAAGAACGACTTCGGAGCGTCACTTTCCAAGTCAGAATGAACTAGATGATTTGATCAGAGATTTAAATCTCACAAAGTCAGGAGCTGAAATGGTGAAACCAAGGATGAAGGAATGGAATCTACTAGGAGACGACTGCGGGGAATGTGTGTACCTGAAACGACATGAAGAGTTTGAAATCTACCATCATGTTATAAGTGAACTGTGCTTTTGTAAAGATGTGAATAGTTTGTTTACTGCTGTGGATTGAAGCATGATCCTACAGAATGACGGCTGTCCATAGACAGCTCAGCATGAGGTCTCAAAGGGGTGTTGCTACACAATGGAATTCGATATCCATATTTACCTCTTGATCATTCCGTACAGAGGAAAGAAACCTACGATAATGTTAAAGAATTTCTTGACAAAATATGCTATGCTGAATTCCAGTGAAATGTTTGTAGTGACTTCAAGATGCTTGTCTTCTTGCTTGGTTTCCAAGGGGATACACAAAATAGTCATGTTTCCTTTGCCTATGGGATAGCAGAGCAGATGATGAACATTATAAGAAAGTTTAGTGGCCACCACAAGTTGAACTGCAGCAAGGAAAGTTAAATGTTCTCAGACAGCCGTTAGTCGAGTCAAAAAAAGTTTTGCTAGCCTCAATTCATATTAAACTTGAGTTGGTAAAACAGTTTGTGAAGGTCTTAGATCATGGAGGAGAAGCAGTTCAGGAAATACATCTTACGTTCCCCAAACTATCTGATGCTAAAATCAAGGGTGGCATATTTGTTGAACCCGAAATAAACGCAATGTTGAAGTCAGAGAAACTTGAAAGAGCGATGACGAATGTTGCAAGAGAAGCTTAGTGTGCAATTCGTAGTGTAATTCGTGGATTCCTAGGAAATCACAAAGATCCTAACTACAAACAGCTGGTAAAAAAGCTTATTGAAATCTTCGAGGAACATGGTTGTCCTATGTCCCTAAGGGAACATTTCAGCATTCACACCTAGTTTTCTTTCGCGAAAACTTAGGTGTGTCAGTGAGGAGCATGGCGAGAGATTTCATCAGGACATAGCAACAATGGAAAGAAAATATCAAGGGCTATGGGATATTGCCATAATGGGAGACTGGAGGTACTTAATATATGGTCTCTTAACTCTGAGAAGGATATAAATTAGTTCTTCAACTGATCTTATAAAAATCCATCGATCGTCAAAGCTACTGTTTAAATTATATTTCAATTATAAGTATTTTGTGCAGCAAAGCATTTTATATACATATCATAATATTAATTTAGTGTCACTTTCAATGGTGTGAGTTTTACTTTCCCAAACAATCCTCTATGAATAAGAGTGAAAATTACACGTATATGATTAATGTTTTTCTATTAATTATCACATTAAATTATAAATAGATATATCAACAAAGAGAAACGGTGAGTAACAAATTTGTAGGATACATGAAGGTACAAATATTTCAAAAATTATATAAGATACCCAAATATTAATGTGATTTTTGAACTCAGCGCCAAAAAAATACTTATAAAAACATTAAAAAATATAGATATACAATTAAAACTATATTAAATATGACTGTTTATAAATTAAACTTAATAAGATATAATAATATAATAATAAATTACTAATATTTTTAGTATAACAATAATAACAATAAATCATCAACAGTGATAATTAAATAATAATAATAATAAATTATAATTATAATATAATAATAATATAATAATATAATAATAATAATGATTAAATAATAATAATAATAAATATAATAATAATAATATATAATAACAATAATAATAATATTAATATTAATAAATAAAAAACATATTGAATAAAGAATAATAGCTTTATATAATAATATAATAATAATAATAAATAATTACAATTAAATTAATAATAATAATAATAATAAAATTAAAAATAATATAAAAAAATAATAAAATATGATCAATAACAAACAATTAACAATAACATAAACAATAACATAAACAATATATATCTATATATATTCATTAACATTAAACATTAACTAATTAACTATTACATAAACTAATTAATCATTAAACTTAAACTATTAACATAAATAACAATAACTATATTAATAACTACACATCAGAAACTTTATAGAGAAATTTAACCAAAAAAGTTTCTAATTGTTTTATTTAGAACCACCACAACCTACCAATCACATAATCACTCAATAACTATATATCATTAACATAACATTAACATTACAATAACATTATAATTAACTCGATTATGACATTTATACGTATTATAATAATTATTTAATATATTATTATTAATTATATTATTAATTATTTATTTATTAATATTAATTATTATTAATATATATTATATATATTATTATTGGTTGTTATATATTAAATAATATAATTGATTATTATTATTATTATTATTATTATTATTATTATTATTTTATTATTATTAATTATTATTAATTAATTAATTTATTATTATTATTTATTAATTATTTATTATTATTAATATTATATTATTATTATTATTATTATTATTATATTATATTATTATTATTATTATTATTATTATTATTATTATATAAATGAAATGAAAGACTTTGAAAGTCTCAGTCCAATAACAGTAATAATATATCTAAATCGTTACTTTACGTATACATGTGTATCAAAACCCAAGAAATAAAACTCAAGATTTTAGATACATAAGACTTGTTGCTGTATCAAAAACGATATAATAACTTTATGAAAATTTGTTTGAGCTGTTAGCTACAATAAGTACCTAAAAATTATATTATCAGCAATATATAATGCTAAAGTTATAGACGTAAAGAAGAGGATGGATTAATGGAAAATCTCTTTTGACTCTTTGGACACTTTTGTGCCTGCAGGAAAGATGGGAGCTTAAATCGCTGGTGAGGTGACAGGTTCATTCTATCTTTGACTTGATAGTTTTCTTTCCAAAATACAAGCCTCGATCATTCTTGCTCTCAGGCCATTCAAGGTAGAGACTTCGACTAACGAAATCAGAAAAAAAGTAATTATCCAATTAATTTTGCAAATTATTATTCAGCTCACATTACAGAGCTGCGGAGCCGGAGCCGGAGCCTGGTAATTTTAAAATGATGGAGGCGGAGCCGGAGTCGGAGCCGGAAAAAAATTTGCCGACTCCGCAGCCTTGGCTCACAATCCTTACAGGGATATTGTTCAACGGAAACGAAAGTGGTTTTCCATTAATTTCGAAAACTTCTTATCTCTTGCCATAACATCTCTAATAACTTCTGTAAACCGCCTTTTCTCTTCATATTCTTCATTGATGGGTCTATTGCTAATACTCCTGATAAAAAAGCTAATCTATTCAGTCTCCACTCTTTACTTAATTCAACACTGGACAACTCTGATAATACTATTATTCCTCCACATCCTCCTCTCCAACACCATTTTGCTTACTTATGCCTTCTTTCTTTAAAATATTTTCATTGTTTTCGATGGAAATACTCCTTAATTCCCAGTAATAGTATTATTTCTTAAGAATCTGTACTATCCCAACCATTTTCTATTTATCATTAACGATATTTTCAGCTGCTACTCTATAACTTCCCACTTAAACTTTATTCTTTTACTCACTTTAAATCTTTCACTTTTGCAGCTAGAGTTGACTCTCGAATTCAGTTTTCCGACCTATTCTCGCTGAACAGGATAAGATACTACGAGGGGTCACCTCAGTTTTAACTCTTTTTATAACTAAGCTTCTGTAGTTTCCTTCTCAAAAGATACACCTAATTTTTCTATTCCTCTCTATGTTTCTGTAGTCACACCTGTTGACAACAATATTTACACCCTTGGTAACAACATAAGCAAAAGATTGTCTTGGAAACTACATATCAGGATGGTTGCTAGACCGGCACTTAAGTAAAGTAAGAAATGTGTTTAGGTTTGAGATTTTTTTTCTTTCTCAGTTACTTCAAATATTCAAGGGGATCATCTACCCTTGTTTGGAGTACTGTTCTTGCATCTGTAAAAGGGGCTCCAGCACCACTAGCCATTTGGAAAAAGTTTAATTAACTCGCTTGATAGTTAATACTTGCTACTTACTTATGCGATAGTTAATACTTACTACTTACTTATCTAACAGTTAATACTTGCTACTTACTTATGAAATCCTTTGATTCTTTATCTTTGAATCATGACCGTGGTACTACATATATTCATTACCTGGCATGTAGATTATCAAGTGTAATACATAAGATGTATAATTTTTTCTAAACTAAGTCTAAACTGCTGGGGTTCCTCAAAGCTCAGTGCTGAGCCTTTTACTATTTAGAATGCACAAAATCACAAAATTGATTATTGCATTCCTCAAATGACCTTCTAAAAATTATTCAATCTTATTTGTAGACCAAACTGTGGTTACGCATTCTGATGCTGATAAATGTGATGTGATTGAGATAGTGAACTTTGATCTACTCGCTTTATCTAACTGGTTTAAAATAAATTTTCATTACAGTTATCACCGCTGATAGAGGACGGGTTTTCTTATTTTAATTGCATCTATAAGTGTAAGTTCCTTACTGTGTTACCTAGCATTCAAAAGTAATTATATATATTGATAAAATATCTGAAGTCCATCAATTTACTTATCTTAAGTTGGTAATTGATAAAAATCTATCTTTTGAGACCACATTTGATCGTTACATAAAAAAGTTGAATACTACCATTGTCTGATTTTTTTAAAATAATTGAAGGCAATTTTTTCACTAATTTTCACTTCAAAATTTAAACTATTGTTAATCAACAGCTTCTCTTTCATTTACTAATTTTGGTGGGTATTTCTGTATATCAATTCTAAGAGACCTTCAAGTTCATGAAATTTCAGTTGTTCGTCATTTGATATCTACTAACTCTGAGGGATCTACTGTAAACCTATTTAATACTGTAAACCTATTTAATACTGTAAACCTATTTAATACTGTAAACCTATTTAGTCTAGAATATAGATATCCTTACCATGCTTAAAATGTATATAAATATATATCAAACTTTCTGGTTCTTTTTACCTATGACTTTTAATTGTTAAATATAATGGATTTTCCGATCGTTTAATAGCAATTCAACATGATTATATTATGATTGATCCACATTATTTGATACTTACTACTTACTGCTAATACAGTCAAAATAAAGGTATGACTTTTTACTTAATGTTATAATGCTTAGGAATTAAAATACTTCAATGTGAATTTCAATTATTTCAGAAAGGGTTCATTAATCTTTATTGAAATTAATATATATATATATATATATATATATATATATATATATATATATATATATATATATATATATATATATATTTATGTATATATATATATATATATACTCTTCTTTATATACTATATATATATATACATATATATATATATATATATATATATATATATATATATATATATATATATATATATATATATATATATATATATATATATATATATATATATATATAAATATATATATATATATATATATATATATATATATATATATATATATATATATAATTATTATCTTTTTATGGCTTGTTTCGCTGATTAGACCGGATACCCAAGCAAAATCATCCTGGATTTGAGGAAAAATTGGTTTTTATTATTATTATTATTATTATTATTTATTATTAACATTGTTATAATAATTTGTACTTAGTATTATTATTATTATTATTATTATTATTATTATTATTATTATTATTATTATTATTATTATTATTATTATTATTATTATTATTATTATTATTATTATAAATTTTTATTTTTCCTCTGACTTATTCCCTCTCTAAATCTATTGAATTTGAAGAAAAATTTACATCATAATTGATTTAAAGGCCAACATGTCGTTCTTAAGGGTGCAAAGCAAATGAAGTCTCGGATAATAAAAGAGTGTCGTAGACATTCCAGTAGAGTAGTTGTAAGATTAGGCAGAGAGGTTAAGTCTGGGATCAGAGAGAGAGAGAGAGAGAGAGAGAGAGAGAGAGAGAGAGAGAGAGAGAGAGAGAGAGAGAGAGAGAGAGAGAGAGAGAGAGAGAGAGAGAGAGAGAGAGAGAGAGAGAGAGAGAGAGAGAGAGAGAGAGAGAGAGAGAGGGGGGGAGGAGAGGGGAGGAGGGGGGGAGGGGGGGGAGGAGGAGGGGGAGGAGAGAGAGGGGGAGAGAGAGAGAGAGAGAGAGAGAGAGAGAGAGAGAGAGAGAGATTATATGGAAAGATGTTCCTCTCCTCAATGGAGAATGGGTGAATCTAAAGAATTCAGAAGTGCAGTCGTGTTCGCAGTAATTGCAATAATATAAAGAGGGTTAAGCAAGAAAGAGTTCATGTGTATTAAAGGATTGGAAAGAGTCAGAGAGAGAAGAAAAGTTGATAAGACGAAAGGACAAAGAAAGCCTCTACCAAGAAAAGCTGGCTGAGAGTGAAGGTGAGGTTTAGGTTGAGGATGAGGGTGAGGGTGAGGGTGAGGATGAAGGTGAGGGTGAGGGTGAGGGTGAAGGGAACCACCACAAATATGCGTCGTATATTCAATACACGAGCAAACTACACACTACAATAATGAGCAATCAATTGGGTTGTTGTGAGGAAACTCTAAAGGAGTCTCAGAAGACTTAGGAGCAAGATCAGAAAGAGAAATTAATTAATTAATAGTAATAATTATTATTATTATTATTATTATATTATTATTATTATTATTATTATTATTATTATTTATGTATGTGTGTGTGTGTGTGTGTGTGTATTATTATTATGAGTATTATTAATACTATTATTATTGCTGTTATTATTATTTTTATTATTAATATTATTATTATTATTATTTCGGATTTCAAAGGACACAACACTGTGTTGCAATTAGTAGCCCCATTTCAGATACTAGGGAAATTACTCTTTGTTTTTATAATTTGTTGGTATATTGAAATTGTATAATATTAAACTATATAATATACAACTGTATGTGATCTTTGTTATTAAATGGTTACACTGTAATTTCTCTTTCTTAAATAAAAAATTTTGAATTTTGAAATATTATTATTATTATTATTATTATTATTATTATTATTATTATTATTATTATTATTATTATTATTATTATTATTATTATTATTATTATTAATTAATTAATTGATAATACTATTGTTATCTTTAAATTATTATATAATTGTAATTGTAATCGCTATGATTATAATTGTAATTATTGTAATTGTAATTATTATGATTGTAATTGTTGTAATTGTTATAATTGCAATTATAGTGATTATGATTATTGCAGTTATAGTTATTGTAATTCTAATTATTGTAATTGTAGCTGTTATAGTTGTAATTATTATGATTGTGGTTATTGTAAATTTAACTGTTGTAAATGTTATAACTGTAATTGATGCGTTTGTAATTGTTATTATTGTAATTATATTTGTAATTATTTTAGTTGTAATTGTAATTGTTATGATTGTAACTGTAATTTTAATTGTTATAGTTGTATTTATAATTGTAACTGTTATGATTATAATTGTAATTATGGTTATAATTTTAATTGTGATTATGATTGTTATTGTAATTGTCATTGTAAGTGCAATTATGTATGTGATTGTAACTGTAATTGTAATTGTAATTCTAGTTAAAGCTGTGATTATGGATATTGTTGTAGTTATTATAGTGATTGTAATTGTAATTGTAGTTGTAATTGTGATTGTGATTGTGATTGTGATTGTGATTGTGATTATAATTGCAACAGAGGTTGTGATTGTGGTTATGATTATGGTTATAATTATGATTAAGATTGTAATTGTGGTAATTGTAATTGTAATTATGGTTATAGTCGTAATTGAATTGTAATTGTAATTGCTATTGTAATTGTGATTGTTATTGTAGTTGTAATTATCATTGTAGTTGTAGTTGTAGTTGTAGTTATAGTTGTAGTTGTAATTGTAATTGTAATTATTGGTATAGTCGTAATTGTAATTGTAATTGTAATTGTAATTGTAATTGTAATTGTAAATGTAATTGTTGCTGTGGCTGTGATTGCGATTGTAATTATTGCTACGATTATGGTTATAGCTATGGTTGTGATTGTGATTGTAGTTGTGATTATGGTAATGGTTGCAATTATTATTATTATTATTATTATTATTATTATTATTATTATTATTATTATTATTATTAAATATTTAATTTTAGTTTTACTTTAATTATTATTGATTTCACTATTATTAGTATAAATATTACCCTTAGTTAGCTATATTATATTATGTATTATAAGTTTCTATAATTAATGATTCTTCTGCTTAAATATTAAATTAAATATGAAACAAGGTATAATACTCCTTGGGCTCAAAGGACGTAAAGGTCCTCTGTGAAGCCAACTTTTGTTTGTCTTAAATTTAGTTTTTAATGATGAGTGTAATTTATATTTCTGACAGAATGAAATAATTTTGATTGATTGATTGATTGATTTATTATTATTATTATTATTGTGTGTGTATGTGTGTGTCTGTGTATGTAGGTGTAAGTGGGTGTGTGATTGAGTGATTGATTTATTATTATTATTATTATTATTATTATTATTATTATTATTATTATTATTATTATTATTATTATTATTATTATTATTATTATTATTATTATTATTATTATTATTATTATTATTATTATTATTATTTTATTATTATTATTATTATTATTATTATTATTATTATTATTTTTCTTCTTCTTCTTCTTCTTCTTCTTCTTCTTCTTCTTCTTCTTCTTCTTCTTCTTCTT
>JABUQX010068736.1:25000-27500 GCA_015478945.1 Trachelipus rathkii | reverse complement strand
AGATTATTAATTCTACTTCATTGCCATTATTATTATTCTTCCTTATTGGCACGCCCCTAATTAATATTGTATTAAATTTTATTATTATTATTATTATTGTGTGTGTGTGTGTGTGTGTGTGTGTGTGTGTATTATTATTATTATTATTATTATTACTATTATTATTTATTATTATTATTTTTATTATAATTATTGTTATTATTATTATTATTATTATTCATTTTTATGTTTAATTTTATTAGATTTTTAAAATGATTGCATTAAAAAAAGGTTTAAAAATTAATCCCATTTAATTTTCACTGTAAAATGTTTACTTAGTAATGCATCGTCATTATTATTAGCAAATGGTTATATATATATATATATATATATATATATATATATATATATATATATATATATATATATATATATATATATATATATATATATATATATATATATATATATTTTATGGTGTTCTATTGGGGGGTTATTTTCACTATCCGTAGTTCGGATGTTGATAGTTAAAATCACTATCCACCGCGGATTGCGGATGTGGATAGCGGATAGTTAAGTTTTAAGAGTTTTAGCCACAGATACATCATATATATATATATATGTATATATATATATATATATATATATATATATATATATATATATATATATATATATATATATATATATATATATATATATATATATATATATATATATATATATATACCTGTGCTACCAGAGTGCAGGACGCTTGGACCTAACTCTTTTGCACCCTACCAAACTCTTTTTCCAGCCTTCATCCATTTGGAAAAAGGTTATATATAATTAGTACTTGAAATTAATAATTTTCAAATTATGCTTCAAAAACAAAAAAGCCTCTAAGCCCTTTCAGGGGAGAGTTTGCTTCGTAAATGACATCTGCACCACTAAAAGACGCTCACTAGCTACACTTGTTGAAGGGCATACTAAGAATTCTTTATCGACTTCTGCAAGATGTGGAAAACTTTTTACAATTATCACGCCACCAAACTAGTAGATCTTTATCTGATTTCAAGCTTTTGCGCTTTTGATATTCTTCGATCAATGATAGAGTGTCTTTTGACACCTCTGAATAAGACTTCATTAGTGCTAGAAGCCAAAAGAACGTTCATGGATTCAGCAATGATATGGCTAACAGATGGTAGTTGCGTGTCTGTTTCTGTGATCTTTTGCTTTTTATTGGCTGGTGATATTTCTGACTTCAGCAGCATTTCATCACATAGGCATCCTAAATTAATTTTAACCCACTGTAAAACACGTGGTTCAACAAATTTGGTTTTGTATCTAGGATGTAGAAAGGTGCTATTGCACTGGCGTCATCGTTTTGCAGAGTCTAAAATCCATTATCTATCTCCAGCATGAGTATTTCTGTCATCTTTGAAAGTCCCTTACTTTGAATATATATATATATATATATATACATATTTGCAACAAGATGTAAATATTTGGAAATTTACTAGTCCATATATTGCGGTTTTTGGCGACCTGTGCTGTGATGCCATTTCAACTTCCATAAATCCCATTCTGCTTTTACTAAATCTTCATTTGGGCTTTCGGATCTTCCTTGTATAATATTATACAATCTTTTATCTTCTCATATGGCACATTACACCCGTTCGGTATGACAAATTGCAAGGAAAATTTAAAAACCTCTCTCCTAATGCTGGTATTAAATCATCCAAAAATGGTATAAAAATGGATGTGCGATAATAAGTCTGTGGGTCGGAAGTAGGAATGTTGGATCTGTATTTTTGGAATTTGTTAATTCTTGGTACAGCAATTTCAATACTCAGTTCAGATTCAGATGCGCTTACATATTCTTCAAAAAATCAGCTGAAATTCTAATGTTGCATTTTCTCTGATGGTTTCAAGTTTAGTTTTAACTAATGAACTTACGAGATTTGTTCCTGACAGCGACGAATTATATAAAATTAATTTAACTTCTGCACTTTATAATTAACGGATATGATACTTAAAATTTTAGTGTCTAGAAAGAAAATTGTAGGTACAGCCATGGCCCCCCCCCCCTAAATACACCACTATATATATATATATATATATATATATATATATATATATATATATATATATATATATATATATATATATATATATATATATATATATATATATATATATATATATATATATATATATATACATAAACAAACATATAGTAGTATTTTTTTATCCCAATATAATTCTACATAAAATTAATAAAAAGTTAAAATCTAATTACAATTAATAATAAACCTAGATAGTCAATTAAACATTACAACCCAAGTTAAGAAATATAACACAACCAAAATATAATAAACCTAATTAAAATTCATTATAGATTTCGATGTCGTAACCAGCCATCCTTATTCAAGTGAGAATATATATATATATATATATATATATATGTGGTTTTATATATGTATAGATATATGTCTCTCTCTATATATACATATCTAATAATAACTATAATATATATATA
>JABUQX010068736.1:20000-22500 GCA_015478945.1 Trachelipus rathkii | reverse complement strand
ACCTGTTAAATAATTTATTAATGGAGGAAAAACGTTACAAAGGGCTTCTTAGAAAAATACATTAAGAGTTTGGTCGAACCAACTAAAGCTGTCCAGTGTTCATTTTAGAATTTATTCCTTTTTTATAGTTACAATTCCTTGAATAATGACCTCCAGGTGTAGGGGTCGAAAGCTTGGTGTCTGTTTATTTTTAATCTTAGCTCTCTTTTTTATAGTCTTTGTTACATCGTTTTATTGTTTTACGTTTTTATTATTTTAAATTACATGGGTTTAGTTCGTGGTTGCATAGAGTTAGGATTAATTT
Source organism: Trachelipus rathkii (assembly GCA_015478945.1). Taxonomy (NCBI): domain Eukaryota; kingdom Metazoa; phylum Arthropoda; class Malacostraca; order Isopoda; family Trachelipodidae; genus Trachelipus; species Trachelipus rathkii. Next base: position 22,196 of record JABUQX010068736.1, on the reverse strand, counting down.
GCTTACTATACATATATATATATATATATATATATATATATATATATATATATATATATATATATATATATATATATATATATATATATATATATATATATATATACATACCTTTTACCTTACCTTTGCTCTCCTTGACCACCCTCGCTAGGGTACCTTGCCTCCAACACCAATCCCTTAAGGCTGCGATTTCCCAAGTTGTTCTGGGGTGAAAGTTATAGGGACAGACTAGGAGGAAGTGATACACAGTTTCCGGGGCCTGGTTGCATTTCATGCAGATATTTGAGGTAGTTTGGTTAATGTTGAATCTATTTTTGTAGTATTCCAAATTTGGGTGGTGACCGCATCTTAATTTGGTCCAAGATGAATGAGCGTGGTTACTGGAAGTGAGTTAAATTCGGGTGCTATTTCTGGTGGGTGATCATTTATTATATTGCTTAGTTTTGGCTTCTTAGATTTTGTTCTGTTAGGTGAGTGTGTATTTGTTTGGTGTACAGTATGTGCTGTTGTTTTGCGGTGGTTGGATGTTACTTAGGATATGTTTGTATAATAAAGCTGGGGAAGATGGAGGTTTTTTTAGTCTGTGGTGAGTGAGATTAGAGAGTGCAGTGTGACAGGGGTGTTGTGGTGTCTTGTTTTAGTGTAAAATTGGGTGTCTGTCATTTCTAGATGTTTGTCTATAGGTAGTATCTTTGTTTTGTCGTGTAAGAGTTGTTAATGTGTTGTAAGTGTACATCCTGTTATAATTCTGAGTGGCTTGTTTTGCGTTGTTTGGAATTTTCGCATGTTTCCATTGTTTAATAGTGGATGACATACAGGTGAAGCGTAGTTCAGTAATGGGCGTATAAATTATTTATATATGGTGATGGATATCTGTTTGTTAGTTTTGATGTCAGTACCTGCTATGGATTTTAGATTGTTTAGTTTCCTGTTTGCTGATGGGGTAATGTTTTCTACATGTTTTGTGAAAGTCAAGTGTTTGTCCAGTATTACTCTTAATATTTTGGGTGTTTTGTTTAGTGGGATAGCGATGAGATTTATGAAGATTTGGCGATTGGTAGTTCAGAGTTGGCGATCTGATGTGACTAGTGTGGTAGAAGACTTGTTAACCAAGTTTGTATTTGGTTGATGTATTGTTGGATTAGGAGGTTGCTTTGTTTATATTCTGGTGTGTGGTACCTATGGTGATTTCAACGGCGTAAGTTGTTACGTTTGTGTGGTTTGTTTGTGTTTGTGGAAGATCTGCTCTGAATAGGTTGAAAAGTGTAGGGATAATATTGCTCCTCGGGGTGTACCGTTTTTAATGTTTACTGTGTGTGATTTCTTGTTATTGATCTGCATTTGAGCTGTTCTTCCTGATAGAAAGTTGGATAACCATTTCTTTAAATTAGTGGGGATGCTTGATTTTATTATTTTGTGCATTAGATTGTGTTTGGGAGCTTTGCCGAAAGCCTTGTTTACTCCGATTCCTATGAATAGTGTTTTGTGTGTGGCTCTGGGATTTAAGCCGTGTATTATTGGTTTTATAATGTTTATAAGAGCTGCTGAGGTTGGGTGGTTTTACTGGAAGCCATATTGGGACCTTTGCTTGGGGATGTGTGGGTTTATTCTATTCAGTATGAGCTTTTCTAGGAGTTTACACAGAGTGGAAAGTAGTGAAATTGGGCAATAGGAAGAGTGGTTTGTGTTTTTTCCTAGTTTTAGCTTTGGGTTGATACTGGCTCTTTTCCTGAGGAAGAGAATGTGATTTAATTTGATGGAGTTGTTGTATGTGTGTTAAATGAGCTAATGCGATATTTCCTAAGTATTTAATGTAGATGTTTGAGATGTTATCAGGACCGGTTGTTAGTGAGGTGAGCTTTTGAGGGTCTTTATGGTGTTTTTAATATCAACTGATGTTATTTCTATTGTTTGGTCGTGGTTGCTTTTTATTTTCTTAAGGGATCTGATTATTTTTCTATTTTGTGAATGGGTGGGTTTATGACTTTCTTTTGGGAAATGAGTTGCGAGGGTGTCGGTATATTGTTTTTGTGGGGATTGAGTGTTGGGATTTTTGACAGATTAGTATGTGGGAGTTCGGCTGCTATCTGCGTTGTTTAATGTTTTTATTAAGTTCCACATTCTGTTGTTTTTTGTGTTTTGTAGGTTTTTTGTTAGATGGGTTTGAAAGTTATTTGAAACGTGTGTTTTGATTAG
>JABUQX010068736.1:0-15000 GCA_015478945.1 Trachelipus rathkii | reverse complement strand
CACTTTAGGCCCTGCGTTAAGCGGATGCAAATATAACTGATTTCGTCAAGTAAGAGACCTGTTTTATTTCTTTTGTTTTAATTTATTCTCATATTTATTAATAATACTTTTTTTTCAATGGAATAATTATTAATTTCACTAGTTCAAACTCACAATTACCAGTCTATTCAGGCTGACCATCGCCAGGCTCAAATTATCGCAATTCGCAATAGGCACCAACCCCTCACGTCAATGGACCCGCGTCGCCTCCGCGCGATCCCCGCCAGCGCGTGCGTCCCGCAGGCGCAATATTTATTTCCGCGTCCCGCCGCGGTGCCCCCGCGCGCAATATTCCGATATTCCGCGTAAGCCCTCCGCGCGTGCGACGCCAGTGCGGAATTCCCTGCGTAACTCTTCACCGCGTGCGCTCCGTTAGGCGCAATATTCCGGCGAATGAATATGATATATATAAATATTTATATATTATATATTATATATATATATAATAAATATATATAATATATATATATAATACTTAATATATATATAATATAATAATAATTATATATATATATATAATAAATATATATTGGTGTGATGCGGTGAGTGTCAGGGTCTATGTGAACTGTGTCTATGTGTATGTGGTATGTTAATAAGAAGCATAACGGGTATGGTGTGTATAAGGTGTAATGTAAAGTGTTATGTATGTAACGTAAGCCTGAAATAACATTAGGTGGTTAAATATGACGCCATCCATAGATGAGTCTCAAGTGAAACCACTAAGTGAGGTACGTAAAGCTAAGTTATAAAGTTGAGGATATAAAAGCTGTGCATGTAAAAGCGTGAGGTATTCAAGTTAGGAATCAAAAGGCTGAGATCTCATTGAGGCTATCAAGCAGGCAATAGAAAGTTGAGGATCAAATATCGAGTGGTGGTGTTTGTAAGTGTGTTGTGTGTGGTGTTGTGGGTGTGTGTGTGTTGTGTGTGGTGTGGTGGATGTGGGTGTGCTGGGTGTTTAAATAATAACATTAGGCATGAAGTAAATTTCGTTACGATATAGTATTAAAATAAAATAAAATGTTCTTAAATAAAAAAAAATTATGTTTGTAAGTGAGTGTGCGTGTGAGTGTGTGTGGTGTGTGTGTGTGTCGGTAATTGTGCGTGGTGTTTGTGTATGTGTGTTCTAAAAATAATAACAATAGGCATGAAGTAAATCACACAAAGTATATATAAAAATAAATAAACTGTTTTTATTTATAAACGTTATATGTGTAAGTGATGTGCGTGTGTGTGTGTGAAGGGTGTGGGTGTGTGTGTGTGTGTGTGTATGTTGTGCGTGTTTTGTGTGTGTCCAAGGAACTAGTGTTCGAAATATATAACATATTTTCAAAACCGAAATAACGACTAAGTTAAAATTAAAATAAAAATAGAATGTTTTAAATAAATATACGTTAAGGTGTACGAGGAAGTGTAGTGTGTGTTGTGTGTGGAGGGTGTGTGTGTGTGTGTGTGTGCGTGTGTGGTGTGTGTAAAAGTGTCTACGTGTGTATGTGGGTTCTAAATAATAATTCGCGCTGGGAATAGCGCGACGGGGTCCCGCGACGGAGTTACTGCGGGAAATTGCGTCTCGGCCGACGCGGCGGCGGAAACGGGAAATTGCGCGCGCGCACCGCGGGGGGGACGGCGGACGCAACCAGCGGTGGGTTGGCTGCTTTGCGGTGGGGCTCATGCTGAGCCCTGGTGGTTAGTTTATGGAACTAGTGAATAATTATTATCTATCAGTGAAATAATAATTATTATATAATGTATTTTATTAGAATATAATATAGCCTTAAGAATAAACACTTTTAATAACGAATCAGATCAAGCTTGTTGCACCGCTTAATCAGCTAAATGACTATGATTTTACAACTAGTTTGGGTATAAAGAAAAACACACACCTGCTCAAATACCAGTTTAAAGAACAAAGTTAAATTTCAAATAAGAGATAGAAGAATAATCCGACCAACTCACTACGAGGTCAATATAGAATTAACGGATTTACCCGGCCAACACAGTATAGGAAAATCCTTCCTTTTACCTGCTAAAAGATCTAACGATCCCAACATGTTTCAGGTTGGAAATATAGTTTATAAAATTAATAAACAATGATTCTGTCTTACGAATTACTTTTGACCTGGTATAGGATTAAATAGCCGTCTAACAAACGGCCTTATCCTAAACAATTTAAGGCCTAATTTATGGCTACGATTTATTGCACCATTTACAGAAAAAGGTCAGCTTTGAAATTATTTTTGCACCTGGATTAGGCTAAATGCCCCGCGGTTACGAAAATGGTGATTTATCCTAATTTAGACCTAAAGTAGTTATGTCACAACACATTTAACAGAGAGAGGTCAGTTTCGTATATGCTGTTAAGGAGTGCGGGTTGTTGTGTTGTCTCGTGATCGGATGTCAATGTACAGTAGAATATAATAAATAAGAAAGCCGAATATTTATAAACTTTGAATGGTTTGTTAGTTAATCGTGAATAATATAAATGTTAAGTGAATTAATTGTTATGTGAAATAAAAACTTAGCAAATGATGATAAAATCTGTTATGTTAGCAGAAAACTTATTTTGGTTATTTTATACTTATTACATGGCTAAAGATATTAAAGCAGTAATAAGCTAGAACAAACGTTGCATAGCTTTGATGTATTGAGGGGTGCTAGGTGGCTGACCTTACTGATTACATCATTTATGGCTTTAAGGTCGTTAAGTAATATCATTAATGTTTTTATAATCTTTAATAAAATGTTAATAAATATTGAAAACTTTATAGTATAAAAATCTTATAAAAAAAGTATTACAGTTAATAATTTTTAATATTCTTTGTTCAAGATAAGATATGTTAATTTATTATAGAAGTTTTAGAAACTTTGAAATAATTTAGTTATATTTGAATGAGTAATATTAAATGTAGTGTTAAATTTAAAACAATAAATGTTTTAATAAATTTACGTTATATGTGTAGGAGTGTGCACGTGGGTGTGTGTGTGTGTGTGTGTGTGTGTGTGATGTTGTTGTATAATCTGTGTGCGAGGTAATAAATCTGTGTGTGTTAATAAAGCTGTGTGTGAGTGTAAATGTATCTGTGTGTGTAAGTAAATCGTGTGAGTGTAAGTAAATCTGTGTGTGATTAAGGTCAATTAATTGTCTATGGACAAATAGTAAGGGTCATATGGAATGTGTGTATAAGTATTCAAGGTGAACTGTGTGTATAAGGTAAGTTTGGTGTGTGTGTGTGTGCGCTGTGTATGTGTGTGTAGTGTGTATGTATGTAAGTGTCATAGTGAACTTGTTGAATAAAAGTGTATAGTGAATGTGTGTATAGAGTTAGTGTGTGTGTGTGTGTGTGTGTGGGTGTTGTGTGGTGTGTGTGCTGTGTGTGTGTTGTGTGTTTCCCCCCCCCCCCCCCCCCCCCCCTCCCCCCCCTTGTTCTAAAATTAATAATAACCAATATTCACATCAACATCATTAACATAAGTAATAAAAATAATAAAATAAATCATAAAATAAAAATAATAATAAAAATAAATAAATAAAATAATAAAAAAAAATAAAAAGTATTAAACAAAAAAAAAACATAATGTTAATAAATATATATATTAAAGCTAGTAAAGCAGAGAAGTTAAACAGTAAAAGCAGAAAATTAATAGCAGTAAAGCAAGAAAGTTAAGCAGTAAATACATATTAAATTGCAGTAAAACAGAGTAAACGCAGTAAAGTCAGTAAAAAAAGCATACTAATCCTCCCTGATGCTAGGCACCACTATTGATTTACTGATTACTGATTTAAGGTATGTATGTAAGAATATGTGAGTTAAGCAGTAAACATAATGATGTAATAAATATACTAGTTAAAGCAGTAAAGCAAGAGTTAAAGCGTAGAAGCAGTAAACAAAAGCATACTAATCCCCTCCTGGTGTTAGGTAACACCGTCTAGGATTTATTGATTTGACTGTTTAGTAGGTAATGTGAAATTGTATAATTGTGCTTAACGCAGGAAACTATAAGTTAAAATAAAATGATTATAAGCAGTAAAGCATTAAGGCAGTAAAGCAGTAAAAAACAAAAGGCATAACTATCCCTCTCTTGGTGTTAGGTAATCTAAACTTGTATTTACTGATTACGCTTAAGTAAGGTGTAATTTAATGTTTTTATAACATTTCGTGTCACAGTTGGTAGTAAAATAAAGATGTTTATATGATCAGCCCAACGTCTGGTTTTTTCTTCTCTTAATACTACCAATTTCTTAAAAAATTAAAAAGTATTAAGTAAAAAGTATAATAAGTAAAAATAATGTTAATAACTATATGTGTTAAATAATATGTTTGTAAAATGAGTGTACAGTTTTAGATTCGCGAAAATGTTAATAAAAAATGTTTAAGTAGGGAAATAAATGAATGACCAGTTAGAGTAGCTTTGATTGTGAGTGTAATGTAAGTGTACTGTCGTGGTGAGTGGAAAAGTTTGTAAGGCTAGTGTAGAGGTCTATTAGGCGAGTGTAGAGTGCTTAAATATAGTGTTGTATCCAATCTAAATCATAGTAGAAGCATCTAGCAGATGTAAGTACACCTTCGGTTCTCATGACCTTATTACTAGGGGTAAGACACCCTATTAGGGCTATCGGGGCTAGGAAGGCTTAGGAAAGAGGCAGTTGAAAAGCTGGGCATCAGTTGGCACATGTGGCACCTACTTTGGCACTATGTGCACCCTTGGCAACTCATTGGCACTCACTTGGCACTCATTTGCACTCATTGCACTCCTTTGGCACTCCTGGCTCTATTAATACTCCATAGAACACAATAGACCTACTGAATACCTACGTGATGGAACTGCGGTGTAAATTGTAGTCGTATAGAGTGTCTATGTCAGTACAGTGGTATAGGGAAGTAGTATACAGTTAATTGGTGTGTGGGTGTGTTTGTTCGTTGTGTGGTGGGTGGATGCGCGATGGAAAGAAGTTAGGATAGATCCATACAGTCAGGTACTACTGACTCATGTTAGCGATAGATTATACAAGGGCATCATTACTGGATGATCTCTAAGCGGGTGGAGCTAGGTGCAGTGGAGGCTGTAGCTAGGTGTAGGCTGTTATCGCTGGTGTAGGGTAGGTAGTGGTTAGGTTAGGTTAGGTTTAGTAAGGTGGTTAGGTATGTTTAGGTTAGGTTTAGGTTAGTGCAGTGCAGGTAGGTATACGGTAGCCGCAAGGTCAAGGCAGGAATATCATGGTTTAACACAAGGTTTATATTAATATATACTATATTCATAATATATATTATATATTAATATATATATATAAAAATAAATATATAATTATACATATATATGAGAGAGAGAGATATACTATATATAATATATATATTAGTATAATGATCATATAATGTATATCTACTGAAGAAACATAACAATATATAATATACTATATATATAAATAACTATATTATATTAATATTTATATTAGATAATATATATATACTATATAATATATTTTATATAATATATATATAACTTCCCAGTGCCTCTTAACTTTCGTGCTTCAAAACTTCATAATATTCGACCTCTCTCATCTCTCTCTCATCCTCCTCCTCATCTTCCTCTCTCTCTCTCCTCCTCCCTTCCTCTCTCCTCCTCAATATATATATATATATAGCTATATATATTATATATATATATAATAATATTATATATATATTAATATATATATTATAATATTATATATATATATATCTAGATACTATATACTATATAATTATTATTATAGTTTATATTAATTATATTATTATTATTTTAATATTATTTTTAGTGATTATTAATATCTCAGGCGTTCAATCCGGCCGTAAATTGAACGATTTCAAAAATATCTCAATACCAGATCGCACATTTAGGTCTGGGGACTAAAGCTCTTAAATTTGCACGAGTGGTGGGTATTCGTATCTTTTCGGTTTATAATTTGATTTTAATTACCGATGGAGAACTCGGAACATAAAAATATAAAGAGTTAGTTTGAGGTGGTATTAATTAAGCACAGGATGGAAGGGATGGGAATAATTCGTGAGTCACCATCATGGTTGTAGGTGTGTGTGTGTGTTGTTGTAGGTGTAAAAGGTATATTATATAGAATAATTATATAATATATATATCAATATATATAGTATATATATATATATATTATAAAAATATATATATTATACTTAGTATATATAATATTATATATATCTATAATAATAATTTATATATATTATAAATAAATGGGCGGGCGGGGACACAAGGCGAACCGGAGTGTCTTTGTGCGTGGTTTGTAACAAATGCGACGGACTCGGGAAGTTGGTAAAGAAGGCGAGACGATGCGAAGAGATGAATTGCGATCAACCCGAACGCAACTGACTATGTGATGAATTTGCGATTACCGACGAAGATTACAAACGTTTTATAATAAACATAAATGCTGGCGCAAGTCACAAGTGTTTTCAATTAAAAATAAAAAAACAAAAAAAAAAAAAAAATAAATAAAATAAAAGTCTAAAAATAAATTAAGATAAAATTCTAAACATAGAAAAAAAAAGAAAAAAAAAAATAAATAAAGAATCTAAAAAATAAAAATAAAAAAACCATAAATGTATTAAGTATAAAATATGGCCCAAAAATAGAAGAGATATTGGTTAAAAACTTTTAGTGCAAAATGACTAACCGGATCCACATGGTAAACATGCACCGCGCTACTCTGAGTAATCCCCCCCCCCCCACCCCTGCCTCTATCGACTCTCTCTTCGTGTATGTGGAAATGTTATGCGAAAAAACATAATAATATATATTGAAATATAACAACTATATATATAATATATATTATATATTATATTATATAATATAATATATATATATATATTATCATATATATATAAATATATATATATATATATAATATAATATTAAATATATATTAATCTATACTATTATATATATAATATATATATAAATAATATTTTATATATAGAATAAGAAATCAGATCTAATATTTTAACATAATTTAGCTATATTATTATAATATAATAAACTATATATATATAATATAAATATAAAATATATTATAAATAAATAAGAACCAATATTTTTTCATATTATAATTTTTCCCATTATTAAAATAAACTGTTTCTTTAATATTTTTTGGAACTTTGTTTATTTATTCAACTATAAATCTTATTTTCAACTGTCTACAAATATTCCAAGCTTAAGGCCTGTTATCCCTCAATCCCGTTAGTTCCAACTAATGCTCATTCTGAGATTGCAGGCCCTTATAAAACGTTTGGTGACTACTTCTCCCTCCTAATGGTCCCTCACTCTTTCCCTCTTCCCCGAACTGACTGGTTTCACTCTCTCTCTCACGGATCTCTTCTTCTTCATCTCCGTCTCTCTTTCTCTTCTCTCTTTTGGCAGGGAGATTATCTTAAGCAGGGATGGCACGAAAAAAATCAAATTAAAAAAATCAACTGATTTTTTTACTTGATTTTTTTATAAATAAATCATGATTTTTTTGATTTTATTGATTGTTTTGATTTTTTTGATTTTTTTATATTTTTTTTATTATTTTTTTTTTTTGTATAGTGATGAATAGAGACGAAAAAAATCAAAAAGAAACTATATATTTATGAATGTTTTTTAATATATTTTTTTCAATTTTTAACAAACTCATTGCGCTTGTTAACCACAGTAAGCTCTGGTAACATCTTTAGGCTGCTGTTTTCATTGGTTCCATGGTAGTTCTTTTGGCCAATTTCTCCCTCTTTACTATATCGTCAGGTTGGTAGATCAGACAATATATTTATATTTTTGCTTATAATTTCGTATAAGTACAGTAAGTAGCGAGTATTTGGTATTGTTTAACAATTTGAGGGACACTTATTAAAAAAGCATAGTCATGCCTGAACGAGGACACAAGAGCGTAAAGCAACGAGAGGTAGATTTGGCTTTTGCAGGATAAACTAGGCGTGAAGCTTGTTTGACGATAACGGCCATTGCGGCTTCTTTCTTAAATATTTGCTTATTTAGGCGTTTATAAGGGTTGACTGGGACATTTCTAGAGGGCCAATGCAGCGCTCTTAATAAATCTAATTTTTATGTTGACCGCTGGACTAGTCTAAAAATGACCATGCGGCTTCTCTCCAAGCAAATTATTCTTAATTTATACTGAGATTGACCTGTGGACACGTCTAGAGGGGAATAGCGCTTTAATTATATTCATTTTTTTAATTATTAATTATTATTGGTTGACTGGGGACAGTCTAGATAGGCATGCGGCTTTTGAATTATATTAATTATATTTGAGTATTTTTAATGAGTTACTGGCAGTCCTAGAGGGGGCCATATTCCGCGCTTCTTAATGTATACGATTAGTGGTAGGCTTAATAGGCTATACACTAGCCCATGCGCGAGTCTTAAAAATTATTCGCTATGTGACATCGTTGTCACGTGAGCTCTTGGACATTTCTATGAAGCGTCAATTCAAATGAGCCGGTTTCTTAAATTATTGATTTTTAGTTATTTAATTATATATGTTATTATTATTGGGTTTGACTGGGACATTCTAGATTAGTTCATGCATTATTCTAAATTATTAATTCTATTTATTATTTATTAGGTTGACCCGGGACACTTGTAGAGTGGGCCATGTGGCCTTCTTATTATTAATTTTTTTATTCCGTTGACTGGGACAAGTCTAAAAAGGCCCATACCGGCTTACTTGTAGTTATCCTTATGCTAGTAGGGTTGACTGTGGAACATTCTAAGAAAAAGGGTTAATGTCTAGCTTCTAATTCTATTATTCAGAATAATGAATAATGGTCATTTTTAGACTGTACCAGTGAACCAATAAAAATTAATAAAATAATACCTAAGAAGCCGCGCATGGTCCTCTTTAGACTGTCCCAGTCGAAAACCAATAAACAATTAATAATTAAGAAGCGCGCATTGGCCCCTCTAGAATGTCCGCAGTCAACCCATCAATAAATAATAAATACAGGAATACATACTTAAGAACGCCCGTGATGGGCTCTACTCTAGACTGTCCAGGTCCAACATAAAAATTTTAGAATTAAGATTAATTTTATAATAACTAATAATCATAATTAATTGAATAATATTTTATAATTAAAGAAGCCACATTGGCCTACCTACACTGTCGTATCTTTTGTAATAATGAATTTAAGAAATAATAATTTTAAAGAAATACCCGCATTGGCCCCTCTAAGAATGTCCCAGTCAACCATAATAATATTACATAAAAATAAGAAATAACAATTCAGAAGCCACATGGGCCTAGCTAGAATGTCCCAGTCAACCCCATATACTGTGTCAACTCTAAAAAAACTATTATTTTTCTTAAATTATTAATTATAGGGTTGACTGGGACAGTCTTAGATAGAGGTCCCATGCGGCTTCTGAAATTATTATTCTTATTTATTAAAATTTTTGTTTGGTTGACGGGACTAGTCTGTAGGGCATTTACATATTGCATGTTATAAGATCTATTCAATTAATTAACAGTTACATTATTATTAAAATTATTACTTATTTCATAAATTTATTATTAAGGGTTGACGGGGACATTCTATGAGGGGACATGTGGCTTCTCTCTCAATTATTAATTTTATTGGTTGACTGGGGAAAGTCTAAAAAGGACCCATGGTGGCTTCTTAAGTATTATTCTTATTTATTTTGAGGTGACTGGGACATTCTAGAGGGATCAATGTTTCTTCTTAATTTATTATTCTTTTAATTATTATATATTATGTTTGGTTGATTGGGACCATGTTTTGAGTCTGCCAAATCTATTATTCCTTAAGTTATTATTTTTATTTTATAATGGGTTGACTGGGACAATTCTAGAGGGGCCAATGCGTACGTTCCTTAAATTTTATTAATTTTTATTGGTTGCAGTGGCGGCTCGTGGTTACAAAATGGACCATGCTCGCTTCTTAGTATTATTCTTATTATTAATGAGTTGACTGGGACACATTCTAGGGTGGTCAATGCGGCTTCTTATTAATTATTTTAATTATTACATATTTATTGGTTGACTGGGACAGTCTAGGATAGGGCCCATACAGTCCCGTTCTTCTAAGAGTAGTATTTATTTTATTATTTTTGACTGGGAACAGTTCTAGATGGCTAATCGCCGGGTTTTTCCTTAATCTATAGTTAGTTTTTATTGGTTAACTGGGACATCTAACTCTAAATAGGACCCGGCTGTCTTAAGTATTGTTCATTCATATATTAAATGGTTAAACTGGGCACATTCTACAGAGGGGGTCAATAGCAGCTTTATTAATTATTATTCTTATATATTTCAAAATTATTATTGGGTTGACTGCGGACATTCTAGATAGTTGCCATGCGCTTCTGAACTTTATTACTTCTTCTACTTTATTAATCTAAATTGGATTGACTGGGACATTCTACAGGGGCCCAATGCGGCTTTTTATTATATTTCTTAATTTAAATTAATTATTACTCTTTGGTGGACTGGGACAGTTTAGGTAGGCTCATGCGGCGCTTTCTAATTATATATTACCTATTCATCTGATAACAAGTTAATTATTAATTAAAAATTATATCTTAATTGTTATTTTTATGGGCGCTTGAAATGGGATCAGACATTCCTAGGATGGATTACCATGTCTCTTTATATATGATATATATATATTAATAAATTAAATAGATAATAATATATTATTAACTTATATATATATATATATATATTATATATATATAATATATTATATTATATATATATATTTATATATATATATAATATTAATATATATATATATATATATATGTCTATATTATAAATTATATAATATATAAATAAATATATCTCTTTTAAGTCAAGAATAGTAAAATCAAAAAAATCAAAAAAAATCAATAATCCAAAAAAACAAAAATTGGATTTTTTCTAAAAAAATCAAAAAAATCCCCAACCCTGATCTTAAGAAAAGGGGATTGGGGATGCAGATGAATCATCATCCTTTAAGATTTTAAGTTTGGGGTGTTCTCATAGGGTTTTACTTGGGGCTTTCGGGGAGTATTACGAAAGTCATATATATTTTTCTTGTGGTCGTAAGCGTAAAGTTAACTTGAAAAGAGACATAAAAATTATCTGTAACAAATGTTACACAATATTCATTAAATTTTGAGAAAACAAGCTGCGTGTTTGAATTCCCGAAACCAAACATAATATGATTTATAGTGCTAGACTAGACATAAATAAATTTTAAATGTCTGTGACTATTCTAGCCTAATTAATTGCAACATTATCTCTACCCCCGGAAATTGAAGCCAGGATTGGTTTCTTACTTAAAACTGCACTTAATTCATCTTATTTCAAAGATAATATCCAATTGTTTAAATTTAATGGTAGGTGAAGCCAAAGCTATTTTAAAATTTGATTTCTATCAAGTTTTTAAAATAAATAATTAACTAATGCGAGTCGAATGATCTCCACAGAGTTTTTAACAAATTCTAAAATCGATCTTAATAATATATTTTCTATACAAGTTTTCTTTTACAAATCTATCTTTACGAGCCAACTTTCCAAACAAGTCTTTTCAATTGAACTCTCCAAGCAAGTCTGTGTTCACGACTGGAAAATTCACCAACTAGTAGTGTGTTCGTCCGTTGGTTCGCCACAGAATGCTCTAGAACGGTGACGTGTCAATTCCTCATCTTAGGATCTAACTAAACATTAGCAAATCACATAACAAAAATACGTTTGGAAGTCATACACAACTAATAAGGTAATTTGAGAAAAATATTAATAAGCAAGCAATTTGTATCGTAAAAAAAAATTAATAAACAATTTGTGAAAGCCTTAGTATAGTAAGACATTTACAATTGTAAACATATTAAGAAAGCAATAGCAATGGTTTGTAATCTTGTATACTTGTAATGGTTAAGAGGTAACGTGTAAACCCATTTGTTCTCTTTTTGTTGGAGACAGTTACGACACATAATCATCAGGCGTCTCCCCGATTCATCATGTACTCGACACGAACATTAAATAAAGGTAAAATGGTTTCTGTTTTCTGGATTGGTATGACGTATGTGAAGTTGATGAAAAACATAAACCTTGGGTACTTTGATTTCTTGTTGAATGTAAAGCAATGTTATATATTTCGCGGGTTATGTTTAGTGTTGATACATTATTCGCCCTTTAAATAAATATTTTTGTAAATTAACTTAAATGTTGACACCGAGATAGCATGAAAATGATTTTTAAATTTAATTTGGTCGCCATCAAATACGTTAAAATGATTAAATTTTGGGGTTATGGTTAATACTCCATATAATACATTATAAAATTATTTATAATTTAAAACTTAAAAAATTTAAATTATAATAAAATTATACGTCCTAAAAGGTTAGCTTTCATTAACAAATTCATTGGCTATTAATAGCCAAATATCTTACAAAAACGTTTTTCCTTTTTAATAATTAATAACTTAACAATTATTGGAATTATTTTAATTAAACCGTTAATAGAGGTATATAATTATATTATTTACTTTATTTTTATAGTAGTATATACTAAAAAATAAGTTTTTGCAGTCTCTGGATGAGTATTTTAAAATATTTGAAAAGTTTCTGATTATTTGAATTTTAAAACTAATCTAAATTTAATGGTTCATTAATACTTTTTATATTGTCAACATAAAGTAAGCAATTCTTAGGACCTAATTCTTTAGTGCTAATGACTTGGGTATGGTGTTTTTAGAACTTTTTTAAAAAAAAGTTATTGTTATAATAATAAGTAAAAATACTGACTACTTAAAATTGAGAGGATGCTTTAAAATCAAAGATTCATGTCCGCAGTACAACGTTATTAATTTAAGTTTTAACTTAGGTTTTTTTTAAAATTCACACACTAAGATAAGCAATAGTAAGTTTAACTTAAAATTATTAACAATTTCTGATTAATAATAAAAATGAAAATTAAAAATTAAAAGATTTTTACTCAAATGAATCAAAAATTTCTGATTATAGTAGCCGTGAAGCTAATTTCTTGTTTAAAATTAAGTAAAACAAAAATAAAATAGAAATTAAAGTAATTCTACCCATCTACATACTATAACTAGGTCAAAGAAACTGGGATCGGCCATTCAATCTAAATGCCTTACATCCTACGTCAATAAAAGCGGAATTTTTTTGACCTAATTTTAGTAAACAAACAGCCTTTATGAGGACCCTTATTTCTTTAAAGCTCCTTCGCTGTTCTTTCTCGAATTCTTTTGTTCATTTGATATAAAAATATGCAATATTCTTGCGCAATAATTTTGTTTGCCCAATCTAAAGTTATTAATGTTTTATTATTAAGTAATTTAACACTATTGATACGTCTTTTTCGACGCTTAAACAAAAGCTTCAATATTTGGGTCATCCAGAGACCCGCAGCTTTGTTCCTAACTATTCAAATGGCGAAAATATATTGAATCATTATAGCTTCGAAAAAACAAATACTTTTTTTTTTGTTTAAGAATATGTTAAATAGGTCTAATGTATGTTATCTCAAACCATATGAATCTTTTTTTTGAATTTAATTAAGAGTTCAAAAATATGCGCAAATTTTGGTGACCATTTCTCATGCTAGACTTTGAATTCTCATATAAAAACGGACCCAGTTGGTCCTAGATTCAAGGAAATTATAAATATTTTTATTGTAAGAAAATACTTCATAAAGATATCACCAAATATACCCAATGTTATATGCATAGTGTAATAAACTCTCGGCGAAGCCACAATTTTTACAAAGTCTAACAATTAAAGACAATACAATTTGAAGTTACCATCTAAAAACGTGTTTTACGCATGAGGAATTTATCAAAAAACTCTCTACAACTTTTTTAAAAAATTGAATTAATTTTATTTGATGTCCGATTTAATCCATAAGGGATTGCTATGGAAATTGTTCCTCTACATTTTTATTATGCATCGGGAAGGAGAGGGGCGATGATTGTAGTTTTAATTATCGTTAATCGTGATTTTACGTTTGTTTTTTTTTTTTTTACGTGATAATCGGTTTCTTTTTGGCACAAGATCTTGTCCAAATCAAACATTGTCATATTAAGTTTCAATGAAAATCGGCTGGCGTCGATATAATTGATATTTCGTCCATAAACAAATGTTAGCAAATATTACTGAATTATGATATCATGGTGCCAATTTGATTTGTTTTTAAGAAAACCGTTTTCTACAATGAATAATTAATAAATACATTATGGTAGTTAACGCATATAGTAAATAAATCATAAATAAAAATAACCCTTTTCTATATACGGGGCAGCAATATGGTAATAAGGATAAGTATATCATATATATATATAATATATATATATAATATATACATATCATATTATATTATCTATATTATATAATATATATCATATATATATAATATATATATTATATAAATATAATATATCATATATATTATATAATATATATATACTATATATATATACTAATATATAAATATATATATATATAACGGGCCTGATAAGAATCAACCCTTCATGCCGCCCTAGGCAAAAAATAAATCACCCCTATAGCATATGTAAAATTATTATATTATATATATATATATATATATATATATTATATATAATAATATATTATATATATATATATTATATATATATATAATATATTATATATAATAAATAATACTATAATATATATATATATATATATCATATATATATCAACTATATATAATATATATATATATATACTATATATATTAATATATATCATATATATAATATATATATTACTATATATTATATATATATATATTATATACTATATATATATATATTATAATATATAATATATATTAATATATATATATATATATATATATATACTATATATCTTATATATATATATAATATATATACTACTTATATATACTATATATATATA
>JABUQX010068735.1:7500-32116 GCA_015478945.1 Trachelipus rathkii | reverse complement strand
CTACCATACGGAATAGGGTCTTTGAAGTTGTGTGGATCTATGGCCTGTAATCTGTTGTGGGGAGGAGGACTACCCTTCCAGCCCATCCTGTTATTTACTTTGTTTTATTATAATTGTTCATCTATGGAGAAGTCTGAGGTTTAATTTTTGTGAAGCTGACTCTTCAAGAAAATACCGTTATTAAAGCAAGGCGAGCACAATAACATCAACAACAACTACCATCTGTCGGGCTCCAAGCCTGACCCCACCTCAGTCCCTCCTACTCTTGGACCAGCAGGTGTTTCCGCTTTTATTTCTTCTACTACACCTGAAAGTCCTCTGCATAACCCCAGCGATTCGTCACCTGGCATGCCGTTGACACCCCAGGTAACGAAAAGGTGTCCCCCATCATAGCCGTTCTCATTTGTTTACTCTCCATATGCTGCTCCCCCTCCGGGAATGCCAGCTGACAATCTTCCCGATATAATTACTTATTAAGATCCACCTACCTCCCAAAGCTCTTACCGAGCGAAAGAAGCATTATTCTTAGCTATGCACTTGAAAAACGACCTTTAGGAGAGAAATGGAGGCTCCCTATCTCTTCCCATGTATTACCCGGAATCAAAACTTCCAATCATGTTCATTCCTTAACGTCTCATCGGAAATTATCCTTATTTCCACTCCTGATGGAATAAGAAATACTTCCAAAGGCACTATTTATTCTTTTGAACATAAAAACAAACGATAGTGATCATTTTAAACAAAAATCTCCAGCGCAAAAAGGTATTTTCCCGTTACAAACGTTTATAGTAAGGTGAGTGGTGGGTTGAGGAAAAGTATGGCGTTATCCAGGTTGTTAAATTGTATAGTAGCGAAATCATGTGTTGGATAAAAAGAGGTGATAGATCTAAGGCAGTGTGGTCAGTTGTATAATCCTTATGGGCATTTTAAGTGTGGACGAGAAATTCAGGATTGAATGTGTCAGAGGTATGGTGTCATGAAATACACTGAATGAGCAGAATAAATGAGTGTTATAAGATGATTTGTTTATATTGAAAGGAATCCGGTTGATTCCAGTACGGATTGGGTTAAGCGGGTGTATTTGAGGTGAATGTGTTGGAAATCGACCGGCGCTGGGAGGGAGACCAAAGAAAAAGCAGATTGAGTCAGTTAGAGAGTGCCTGAAGGAAAGGGTGTGAAATTTGGTGGATAAAGGAGTAAATAGCTTCGGTTTCATTAAGCTCACAGGAGCAATATTGGCTATGTGCGTCTTAGGCCCGGGTATGAACCCTGATACATGCCACTAACGAACTACCACTTGTGCGGTGCTTCATCACCGGTTTGAGACTTCAGGGTGGATTTAGGCAGTGGCGTTTTCTACGACAATTAGGGCGTTTGAAGCGGAGTTGTGGGCGTCATTCTTTCTTCTACTTTAGGTCATGTTCTCCTACTAAGCTATTTATTTTTCCGGTGGAGTTGAACACCACACCCAACCCCAATCGGGGGATCCGTATGAAGGATTAAAGGTTAAGGAATAATATATATTAATATATATAATATATATATAATATATATAATATATATATTAATATATATATATATATATATATATATATATTATATATATAATATATAATATATATATTATATATATATATATGGACCATCTGGCGAAAATATACGAAAGAATATTGGAGAGGAGGCTGAGAGAGAAGTAGAGCCGAGACTCGGAGAAGACCAGTACGGGTATAGAAGAGGAAAGGACGACGGACCTCCTTATTCACACTAAGGAATGGTCTCAGAGAAGGATGCTGGAATATGACAAGAGATTCTTTGTAGGTTTTATGGACTTGCAAGAAGCATATGACAGGACAAGGGAAAAGCTATGGAGAGGAATTATGGAGTGAGGGGTAGATAAAAGAAGGAAATAGAAAGTATGTATGAGAAATGAAGTTGTAATGTTAGAACTGAGTGCGAGACGAGAACGATAGATGGTTTGAAGTGAAAACAGGAGTGAAGCAGGGGAGTGTTTTATCGCCACTGCTGTTTAAATTATATTTAGACGTGGTGATAAGGAAAGTGAGGGAAAGACTGGGAGAATTTGAAGGGGACATAATGGGCATATGCGGACGATCCGGCATTTTGGAGCGAGAGAGGAGACGGTTTCGAAGAGGTTGGAGTTGTTGCGGAGGAGTTGGAGGAAGCAGGGAAGAGGATGAACGTACAGAAGACAAGAGATATTAACAATAACCGTAGGGATGAGGATGGTGCGAGAGGGAGGGGTGAAGGCGGATAAATACCTGCCAATTATCTGCGAGGATGTTATTTAACAGAAGTGGAGGGAGATTACAGCGACAGAACATGGAAAAAGTAATGGATCTAGTTATGAAAGCGAGTATACCCCATGATCGAAAGACATAAAAAACATCGGAATAGAGGGTAAAAAAGTGATTTTTAAAGTATACTGACCCTGACGCTGCTGTACGGAGCGGAAACAGGACAACAACAACGAGAAGAGGAGAGTAGAATACAGCGGCCAGGAAAGATGTAGGGGTAATAAAGAAACACCTATGATTGGAAAGGTAGAAGAGAATCAGAATAAGGAATGAAGTAATTAAGAGAAGATATAGGGGTGAGAAGATGATACTCAAGATGGATGTTGGAGAGATTGTGATGGTGGGGACATCTGGAGAGGATGGAACAGGACAGAATGCCGAAAAGAGAAGATGGGAATGGACACCGGAGGGCAGAAGACCAAGGGAAGACCGAAGAAGGAGAAGGGCGGAGTCGGTGGAGGACTCTCTGGAAAGCCATTGCTCAGCCTACCAAAAATGAAGAGTGTAACGAGAAGAGGAATAGTGAGCAGAGGTGTTTGGGAAAGGACGCTTTGCGCGGTGACAGGAAGAAGAATCCTCTGGAGAGAAAAAGGAAAAAGGAAAGATAATATATATATATATATATAATATATATATATTATTATATATATATATAATATATATATATATATTACTATAATATATAATACCATATACTAATACTATATATATTATAAATATATATTATAGTATATATATATATATATATATATAGAGAGAGAGAGAGATTTTAAAAAACTAACTTTGCAATTAATTTTTCTTTATTTTTCAGGTTTGTTAACCCTTAGCAGATCAAACTAACCACTGTGTTAAGAAATGAGATTGTATTACCATGCGCAAAGAATAGTACATTGAACGCTATCTATCTGAGGCAAGTTAATATGACAAGCAATTTAGCATTAATATCGCAACGCCCAGCCAGGGATCATAACTAATCCTATCTACTTAACATCGGTTGTATGATTCTGTACACGACCATAAAAACCACTCCCTACCACAACAGAACACCCTAAAAGAGACGCAACACACACAAACCCCAACAAAACCCCACACAACACAAACCCCAACAACCAAAAAAACCAAAAACAAAATACCAAATCCACCAAACACAACCCACCAAAAACAAAACAACACACCCCACACCACACCACCAACCACACCAAACCCACAACCAACAACTAAACAACCCAACCCACACACAACACCAACCACAATACAACAACCACCCCACCAAACCACAAAAAACCCCACCAAACCCAAAAAAACACAACTCAACCACACAACCGAACACACAACACCAAACACACAGAAAACACCACAAAAAAACCACAACCAAAAAAAACAAACAAACCGAAAGAATACCAAAAACCCACAAAAACAAACACAAAACCAAAAAACACAAAACAACCAACAACAAACAAAAAACCAACAAACAAAAAAAAAACAAACACCACAAAACAACAGCACAAAAACCACAAACCACAAACAAAAATAGTACATAACAAAAACAAAACTACAAACACAAATAACAGCGAAAAAACCAAGACTTAACAACTCACCCTGCCCTAAAGAGAAAAACGATCATAACTCATTCCAGAAACACAAAATCTTCTTAAAAAAAACCAAAACAATTTTACATAATGAACCAAAACTCGCAACCACATAAAAGACAGATCATTTCTTCACACAACATAAAATAAACGAACTTGTAGATCTATGAAATGTTAGGAATGCAAGCGTAATTAAGACCGGCTGGCACCTCTCCCCCATGATTTGACAGGAGATAGCTTCTTCATAAAGCCACAGGACTTTTTCCCCATTTCAATACACTCATTTCTAAAAACTTTACCGCAGTGGATGGTAGCCACGCCTATGCCCAATCGATTCCGAAGAAGGGTTAGAAATCTGTTACCCTCTCACCATCATCGACCTATATTTTTCACTCTGTACCCTGTCTTAATATCTTGATGTATCTTTAATCTTTTCATTTTTCCTTGACATCTAAGACTAGACCTATCATACCATTCTTTCTGAAATCATAACAAATATGAACTTTCAGTCGGCCGAAGTGGACTACTATTATTCCATACCTTTACAGATTATAACCAGTCTGCACTTCTAGGAGAACTGGGAACATCCATGAATGTGCTGGACGCTTGGCATATGTAAGGTTTTTGGCAAGGAATTGCTTCTCGTCCCTTGATCTCTAGGACTCTTCCCTCGTGTCTCGCATAACTTACACCTTTACTTTCTAAATCGTTTCTTTCTCGGCAGTACATGGACACAATCGAAACTCCATCTTCTTCGGTATAAACTATAGTGACTCCTCAGATACATCGAGTCTATTTTCATATCTTCATTTTCTAACCATTTTCCACCATAACCTTACTGAACCTGCTATATTACATTATACTTGTCCATTCCATATGAAACGATGGGCTCCGACACTCCAATTCTTGATACTATATCAATTCACTTCTAGTACCTGTTAGGACATACATAGACGTTGCCTTCAGCCTATCCGACTTTCCGAATTCAACTCCTGCCGAAAATCTGAGACATGCGAAACAGATCCCAGCTGAAGCGTCACACATCACAAATTCCTATATGAGATGTAAATTATAATCAAAAAACAAAAATCACGTAAACACAATAGGACCTCAATCTACACAAAACTACTACACCACGCATAAAAACTCAACCTCGCACTTTCCTATCTCTTTTGGCTGTTTTGTCTCCCTTGTTTGGAACAACTTAAACATCTTTGGTCTTTACGTACATTACCAAATTTCTTTGAAATTTTCAGATCACATGGAGTTGCTAGAGCCGACTTCAAAAAGAAATGGGAGATTCTGCTCAGCGCTGATATTTTTTTTCTTCTCATCCGTTACTCCAACTATACAACGGACTCACCCAACCCTGTATGAAGTACTATCCTAACATCTTGGAGGGCGAGGGATTCAGTTCATCTTTTTGATAGAGTTCAATGCAATCACTTGAAGACGAAATTGGTTTAAGTAAACGAACTGTTCGTTTTTTTTTTTTTTTTTTTTTTGTTTTACAGTTGTCACCACCAACTCACGGGCGAAGCCCTATTCAGGGAGGGGTGTTACACGCCAAAATTGCATCCGCTAGGGAAATTACGCAGATGAGCACAGACGCAGGCTTTTAAAGTGAGGGAGATTAAATTCAGCCGGGGAAACACAGAAGATGTAAGAGAGTTCCACAGAACAGAGGTGGCAGGAAAGAAGGAAGCACCGCGCTAGTTTTCCTGGGGTTACCAATATCTACACAAAACTCGTGAGCAGACAAACAGACAACCACCTTGTTGCTACATAGACGGCAGACGTTAAACACGGTGGTGGTACGGCGAACACAAAAATAAGTGGTAAATTCCAACCTACGAAACACCTACCGCTCACCGATAACACTATAACGAAAAGACGAATAACACAGCATAACCAACACACTTCCAGCCAGCAGAGAGATAGAGGGTCAAGCCTCGAAGTGCGAAAAGATAACAAACAGAACAGTTATAGCCTTTGGCTTCATGAGGACTCCGAAACCCTTGTCCAAAAGCCACGGGCGTGAAAGGCAGATATGCGAACAGATTAATCCCCACCAATCAAAGGAGCAGCGGATATGAAGACCTATCATCATACGCTTGGAAAGATAGCTGAGAAAAGAGGAACACAACACAAAAAATAAGGTCTCACGCGTCCTACACAACAAAAACTCCACGAACGAATTATCATCTTTTGAACACACCGAGGTCCGCCCTAAGCAAACCCGTATAGTAGACTATGTTGAGCGTTCCAAGAACCAACATATATTTTTATGTTATAGATGGCAAAGAGCAACGGGCATAGTATCATATCATTGTCAAACAGGAGAAGACGAGAGCAACCGTCGAAAGACGATACGGAAAGATCACAAATTAGATAGGCTAGTTTTACAGGAGGAGAATTTGTAAAAGTGAGTTTAAAAGAACTATAAATAATTCCAAGGTTGAGGACGAACCCCCATCCCAGTGGAAAATATCATATCCAGCAAAAAAATCAGCAAAGATGAACACAACTAGAACAATCGGAAAGTGAAGAGAACAACGGATAATTCTAGAAGTAACAGAAACTGAGAAAGAGCACTGAAATGAAAGTGCAACAAAGACATCCGAGCGAGCTCGAAAGATCATCACGCGCATTATGACGTGTATAGAGTTAGATGTGCAATGAAGAGAGAAAGGATCATTAATGAAAAGTAGGAATAAAGTAGGAGATTCACTATTGACCCCTGAGAAACAACACTATTGACAGAAAAAGAAAGAAGAAAGTCGCTCCATCAACCACAGCCGATATTGAGCGACTTGAAAGAAAGCTAGACATCAGTAAGCAAAGAGAAGAGGAAACCCAAAGGAGGGGAGCTTGGAGAGCAGTGACGCGTCAAATACCCGGTCAAAAATGCTTTGGATATGGTCAAGCGCCACCACGCAAGTTCTCCCCGTAGTTCCTAAGTCTAAGAGGGAAAAACCATAAATCGGTTAAATCGAGACAAGTATATCGCCAGTAGACCTGAACGCGAAGCCCCTACGAGCGCAATCGGAAAGAAAGGGAATGAGTTTCCAGGTACTCCAAGAAGTGAGAGTTGAGAAGGGTTTCAAAGATCTTAGATAGAATACCAACGTGAGACGTAATAGGAGCACTAGTTCAGAAGGACAAATCAGCAAGCGGACTTCTTCATTACAGACGAAACACTCAGGCACTTAGAACATCAGTTGCGTTCAAGCTTCCAACACTGAGGGAAAAGGTTAGTTTAGATTTGAGGCATAGAGAATATAGTCCTGAACGAGGAGGCGGGGGTCAGCAACGTAAGCACATATCCCTTCAAAACTCCGACGCGGGAGGCATTTGCCATCCGGGCCACCCGCCCTCTCCTTAACGTTCATAGATCTCAGGAGCCCATGGACCCGATCAAATGTAATCACAGGCAAGGACATAGGACACCTGAGAGGAGACAGAAAAGCGAGAAGGAGCAATGCCAGAATCGTCCAGGGCTGAGTTAGAGGAAAATAGATGAAGGCCAGAAGAGATTGGCAACCTTCTCAGTTGGAGAATTGTGAACAAACCTTCCGAGAGAACAAGAGAGGAAAGGCAGATTTACAGAAGTCTATTAGAATGTATCCTTTGAAGCAACGAGGCCAAAGAAAAAGATATTAAATTCACCAGTAGGAGAACCAAACGGAGGTTCAGACGCAACACTTTCGTTTTGATGAAAGCCCGCTCTTGCTCGTCGAAAGGGAGCATATACACCCTGCAACGATATCTAAGCCCTGAATT
The DNA here is from genome assembly GCA_015478945.1 of Trachelipus rathkii. NCBI lineage: Eukaryota > Metazoa > Arthropoda > Malacostraca > Isopoda > Trachelipodidae > Trachelipus > Trachelipus rathkii. Next base: position 24,429 of record JABUQX010068735.1, on the reverse strand, counting down.
GAAAATTACGAGACACAGTGATCAGAAGAACGAGAATTATTTCCATCCCGATACGCTCTGTCTCTAGCCTGAATGGCCAGAGAAAACAAGACACGAACCTCGAACCATGGCATAAGTCGAGGAGAAAAATTTAGTCGACAGAAGGAATGAACCCTGCTCATCCCATTCAACGGATTACAGCCTCCACCTGTATCGCAGAAGTCGAAGCGTTCCACCAGGAGACAAAAGCAATCATCTTCCAATTTATTAGCTTAGCACCGTAGACAAGCAACGCAAGGCCCCCCAATCGGCCCGATCAATAAGTGCCAGAAAAACGAGTAGGGCAGGATGGGAGCTGTTGGAGAGGAGAAAGTATTTAAAATTAAGAGATATAGGTTGTGGTCAGATTTACCAATAGGACAAAGGGTGTGGCTTTGTATTTTAAAGAGAGAAGGACTAGTGGAAACATAGGTCAAGTGTGTTCAAGAATTGGTTAGGACGATCCGGAATGTGTGTGGCTTCTTTAATTAGTGATCCAGAATCGTTGAGAATGCTGAATTGATTCGGTCCTCCTCCCCACTTAAATCGGTATGAGAGGACAAAAACCATTGGAGTGTTGCGTACATTGAATCACCTAAGCAGAGGACCTCAGTATTTGATGAAGAAGATATAACAGCCTCGTGAGAAGTAGTAAGATTATTCAAAGAAGGCATAAAAATCTGTTCTTTGGGAGAACAGCAGGAGAAAGCACAAGATTATTGTAGTAGAAGGAAGAAAGATTTGAGCCAACAGAACATCGAAGTTAGGAATTCGAGATTCACGAGACGTGTTTACAGGAGTGTTAATTTTTACATAGGCACACACTCCACCCTTCTTCAGACGGAAATTATGAAATAAGTTATAGTTGGATACGTTAAAAGAGTTAGAGGATGAGTTCTTAGCCATCTGAGTCTCAGACAAGAGCAAAAGGTTAGGGTTAGAGTTAGAGAGGTGATAATCCTCATGTTTTGTAAACTGCTTTAATAACTTGATATTTTGGAGCATTTACAAAAACCTGCATCTCTCTCTCTCTCTCTCTCTCTCTCTCTCTCTCTCTCTCTCTCTCTCTCTCTCTCTCTCTCTCTCTCTCTCTCTCCCTCTCTCTCTCTCTCTCTCTCTCTCTCTCTCTCCTCTCTCTCTCTCTCTTCTCTCTCTCTCCTCTCTCCCTCTCTCTCTCCCTCTCTCTCTCTCTCTCTCTCTCTCTCTCACACACACACACACCCACTCTCTCACACACACACACACAAACAAGAATAGACAAAAGCGGACTAAAACAAAAGGAGGAGTCGGGATAAAAATTTAACATAAACTAAATCCCAACAATAAATATATATACATAAATTTACATACACACCAAAAAAAAAAATATAAGTGACCTTCGTTAAAACCTTAAAAACTAAAAAAAAAATTATAATACCTTATAATTTTACTCATCTCCCTTGACTTTTCTTTGCAATTTGACGTTATCGCTCTCTCTCCCTCCATTTTTTAAGGTACTACAACGGCAGATACTCGAGGGAACTGATCACCTGCATTCCAACACCTTTGCGATGTTCCCGTAACGCAATGAGTGCAACATCGCACGAATTTTGTCTGGAGATTGTCAACTTCAAACTACTTCCTTGTGGTGCCTTCCTCCTTTCAGCCATTAATTTGGTGGCTTAAAATTACCTATATCCTTTAAAAGCCGTTCAGATAACATCATAGCTTGTATCAAACTTAAAGGTAAATTTTTACTTTTTAATTGAAAATTCTTTTGTCACCTAATTAAGAAGTACATGTTTTTTTCGCAAAACATCAATTTTCACCTAGAAGGGGAAATTGTGGGCATCAGGCCACCTGAGCAAAACACTGAACTAGTCCCATACCTACTCATGCTCACATGGTAATAAAAATGTAAACGGTAATTAAAATTTATTTATTATAAAAAATATTTATTATTCATTAACTCAAACGATTGAGCAATTTCTTTGTCGAAAACTGTGTGGATGCTAGTTTAAATGCTGCTGCGAAGCAAATTCTCATAAATTTTCACTCTTTAAAATGAATGGTTTCTTGTACAGTTGGTTCATCATTATGCACATGAACACTTTGTGAGAATTTCAACATTGAAAATTAGCTTGCAAGTTGTCCAAAATTATTTATGTTTAAAGGAAAAAAGAGTATCAATTTTTATCATTTATTTTTTTAACCACCACTCAGAGCAGGCCCCTTTTCAAGGAGGGGGTAAAAAATAAAAACGAAAGAAAAAAGCCACGTATTCCCATGCCTAATGCAGTTCTCTCAGGTGGGGCGGAAACGTGGGCGTTAAAGAGAGGAGGATTGAATACAACAAAAATAAAGATGATGGCGAGGAGTTCCACAGAACAAATGTGACTGGAAGGGAGGCACACAACGACCGAATCTTGAGTTTCCAATACTCTCACAAAATTCATGTGAGAGCAAGGTACCTCTTGTGCTATGAGGGCGATGCAATGGTGGAGGAATGCGGGAGGTGAACTCCCTCGAGCATCTATTTAAATTGATAGCTCCCTAATGTCACATCTCAGAAAATGAAGGTCAAGAGAGTTTGAAAGCAAGGAACGGTTTATTAGTCTCTTAACTTTGGACTCAAACATATCCAAAAGAAGAAGGAAACCGGAGCCATCCCAAATGTGAGAACAGTACTCCATACAAGGGCGGATAAGACCCTTATATAGCTAGAGTAACTGAGCAGAAAAAAAATTACCGCAATCTGAACAGAATCTCCAGCTTCTACGAGGCCACCTTAGCAACCGTTGTGATATTAGGTTTCCAAGTCAATTTATTGCTCATGTTCAGTCCAAGAATGTTCATGCTGTTCACATGTGAGACGTTATTGCCGACGAAGGAGATTGGAAAGTTGGGAGTTGTTTTTGAGAGGGAGATGTGAAGAAGTTGAGTTTTTAAAGAGTTAAATTTCACAGGATTGCTGTGACCCCCACCGAGAAATCCCATCCAGAGCGGTAAGAATTGAGTCGGAAAGCTGAAGACGAGAGATAACTCTAGAGGCAAAAGAAGGAGCAGATTTGAAATGAGCGGAAGAATGGCGAGTTGTCATTGGCATATGAATGAGCAGAGTTAAAGGTGCAGCTAAGTAGATCATTGATGAAAAGTAAGAATAAAGTTGGAGAGAGAACAGAACCTTCAGGAACACTACTGTTGACAGGAAAGAGGAGGAGGTCACTATATCAACAAGAGTCGAAATGGAACGATCTGAAAGAGAACTAGACATGAGTAAGCAAAGAAGGAGGAAAGCCAGAGGATGGGAGGTTAGAGAGTAGCGACGCGTACAATACCCAGTCGATATGTCAAGCGTCACCACACAAGACTCCCCATAGTCCCTAAGAGCAGAAGATCATAGATCTGCGGGGTAGTAAAGTATATCACTAGTTGACCTCGAGCGTCGAAAGCCATACAGATGATCTGAAAGATGGGAATGATATTAATCTAGATGATTCAGGAAATGAGAGTTGAGGAGAGTTTCAAAGATTTTAGACAGAATACAAGTTAGAGTTATAGTACAGTAGTTAAAAGGATCAAAGCTGCTTCCAGCACTGATGAAAAGTATTATTAAGGTATAGAGAGCATAGTTGAACGAGGACAGTCTTCAGCTCAAAAGCACAACCCCTCAAAACACGGGAAGGAATGCCATCCTTCCCACTAGCTTTCCTGACGTTCATAAAACTCAGGATCTCATATACCCGATCATCATTAATGACAGTTAGAGACATGGGACACCTTAGAGAAAGAGGAGTGGTGCCGGAATAGTCCAGAGTGGAATTAGATGAAATAAATCCAAAGAAATTAGCCTTTGCAGGAGTGTTACCAACAAAACCGTCAGAACGAATAAGAGGAGGAGGAAAGGCAAATTTACAGAGGTTATTAAAGATGATTTAGGGAAGAGGCCATAAATTTTTATCAATGGAGAACCAAGAAGGTCAGCGCAATTACTTTTGGTGAAAGTACTCATAGCCTGTCGAATCTAAATGATGTGCTAGATTTGCTAAAGTTCATTTAGGTCACTATAATCAAGGCTTTGTGATAAACCTTAGTTAGATATAGCAAAAAGAAGCTATCTTCTTATGAGACAAACATGGCAAGCGTAGATTAAAGGGAATCAAGAAGTCGGCAAAAATGTTAATGAACAGCACCTTTAATTAAGTTCAAATTTAATTATGCTTAAAGACCTTTTCATTAATAGATTCGTTTTTTATTATAATGGGAAACTACTTTAAATATATTTTGCGATGCATCAGTATCTGCCGATTAATTTGTCATGTCCGTTACTTTTAATTTCATATCTAATATTTTTTTGTCTAAAGCAAAAGTAGCTACATTGAAAATTAAAATTTTTGCCAGCCCTTGAATTATGTTGTCTGTTTATTTAGCGTTTAAATATTTGCCTCAAATTCTTCCTTGATTTAAATATTTTAAAGTCATTAATACTTTTATTGATACTCAAATAGTTTTAGCTTGGGTATTGTCCTCTAAAATCAAACCGAAACAAATTTTCATACGTAATAGGTTAAGTGACATAAAAACTATGGAATCTGATATTGAAAAGAAGGAAATTAATTTTAGAATCCAATTTATGTCGAAACCCTTCTGAATCTATCAGATCTAATAAATATGGAATTTCCTAAAGTGAATTTGATAATAAATTTCAACTTTGGGTAAATGAGCCTTCTTGGCTTTCTTTAGAAATAAAATGGCCCAAATATAAATTGAAATGCTTGTCAGAGTCAGAGGAGCTTAAATTAGGATTAGGAACTAAATTTAGTATTAGATAAATATTACCATAATATTAGATATCAAGAAGTTTTCTTATTTGCATTTATCACATAGAATAATTTCATTTATTTTTAAGTTCATTTTTAAATTACTTAGACGTAACAATGATTAAAAAAAAAATTGCGTTTTTGAAATCTCCATTTGATAAGGTACCAGAACTGGTTAAACAACTGAATTTGATTTTGGATGATAATGTTTTCTAAGAACAAGAGGTGGCATAGCAAAGACCACTTATTAAGATTATATGTAATTGATTAACATTCTGCTCAGTAAGAGCATCATCTTACAAATATTATTGTATATGCTTGTCTTCTTTCATGTACCTCACCCCCTACCCGTAAAATTTTGCTGAACTCATAATTTTCCAATAAAAAATAATGAAAACTAAAAAAAACAACAACAACGGTACACTAAAGATTCAGCCCCTCTGATAAAAAAAATTCTACGTTCGACAGTGGGTGGAGATGCAATTGAGAACTTTATATTCTGATGATTTTACGAAACACAAAAAATAAATAAAATAAAGCTTGTATGTTTGCTTTTATATGCACCTAAGATGGCTTCTGCATGGGAGAGGTTGCTGCACATTGAGAAAAGTTGTCTCTAAAAAATTAAAATTAAAATATTTATACCCGATTGATTTACTATCAAACATTAAAAGCGTAATAATTAATAGACTTTTAACTTATGTGTCGAGTCCGCTCTGGATATCGTTCCTCTTACTCCAAACTCTAAAATTGCATAGTACCTCTATTTTTGCCATTAAAACCGATCATGATCTTGAGAATCACTTAAAGGAAAAGAACTTTTGTCCCATCAACAATTAAATGATCATTTATCTTTGCAGCAAAATTTGAGCATTTTAGAACTTTGGTGCGACTTAATTGTCATTTCTAGGTAAGATAGATGTTGCAATTGATATAACATAGAGTGCAAACTGTTAAGTCTACAAAAAATGTTTATTATAATAATAAAGAAAATTAGAAAAATTTGGTTCAAAATTATAGATTGCATCCTTTTTATGTGGAAAATTTTAGTTACCCTAAGAGGACATGAGAACATCTCTTCAACAAACAAAAAATAAATATCCTGTGGTGTTTCATGGTTTAATTGATTTTTTATCATAAATTGGATCAGTAAGTTTCAAATTAACTTCAAACATTATTCAGAATGATTTATTAGATTCTGTTTTGGCTATATGCAGAAATACTATTCGAGGACATGCTAAAATAAGCTGAATACATAGTTGTAATGTGTGTGGTGAAATTACTGACATCTATAATAAATTTCAAATGAATGTTATTTTCAGATATGCACTTAATGGAAGGCCTGTTGAAATGCTTTGGGACTTTTTTTTTTTTTTTTAAATCCAAAAATATTACTGAAACGGTTTTATCGAAAGTATTATTAAATGAATTAAACAATTTACTATCTTACCCTCCAGATAAATTGATAGCACAAACTCGGTGATGGAACTGCTGTTTCAAGCGGAAATCGAAAGATGGTTCAAAGTATGAAGGAAATATATAAAAGTGCTCATTGCATTCACTGATGTTAATCATCTGAACTTAAAAATTAAAATGCAACATTGAAAATTGGTAAGATATGAATATCCCTTGGTAGTTTGTCAGAAATTTCAACCCATTTTTCTAAATCTTTGCAAAGAACTGCTGAATTATAAATATAAAATATGACAAAACGAATTGCATAAATATATGTGACAGATGGAATAGCAAAAGAAGAACTGTAAATAAAAGAAGACAAAAAATCTTAGTTGTAATATTTTAGAACATTATACATCAAGTTAAACGAGTAATGTAGCAGCTGGTATAGAACCAACATTAAATGATCCTGAATTTTTATTTTAAAAAGATATTTTAGTAAGATAACGTTTAAAGGTAAGATTTTGTTTTAATAGTTTTAGTCGAGAAATATTACTCCGTGATTTATAGATTTAAATTGTAAACAGAACTAAATGTTGTTTATAAAAAGGAACGATTTTTCGAAAATGCAAAACATTACGGGTTTACTGAATGGGATTGTTGATAATAACATGCAATCAACATTTTCCTAAATCGTGAAACTTATAAAAATCCTGAGTACTACCCCCAATGGCATCGGTTGAAACAAATTTTTTTTTTCAACTCGAGAAAACTTTTCATCGGAAATTTGTGGCAAACTAAAGGCTAACATTGTTAATTATGGCTTCCATTGAAAATGAAATAATCAATTAGATCATTGACATACTTCAAGGAAAAGATATAACTAATTTTTCAACTCTGAAGGCTCGCAAAATAAATTTCATATTGAAATAAATTTAAATGAGGTATGTAATTATTATTATTATTATTATTATTATTATTATTATTATTATTATTATTATTATTATTATTATTATTATTATTATTATTTTATATCAATAATTTTAGGCTTACAGCTCCCCTCATCCTCTTCAACCCTATGGTAAATCTCTTTTCATTCATGGGAAAGCCAAATTATTTGCCCTAAAGTACCAAAAAAACTAGTTTTTGTGAGGCTTTCTTCATTCACCGTTATTTTATCCAACCCAGATTAAAATTCGGCTTTGTTTTTTCCACCAATTTTCACAACTTTACTCTTAGCAGGATTAATTTTTATTCCATTTTCTTGGCACGCTCCTGAAAACCCAAACGCCTAAATCTCACCTTTTTTTATTATTATTATTATTATTATTATTATTATTATTATTATTATTATTATATTGGTACCAACACGGTATTGTCAGCAAACGTTAAAACGCTGATCTCTCAATAATATATATATATATATATATATATATATATATATATATATATATATATATATATATATATATATATATATATATATATATATATATATAGGCATATATGTATATATATATATATATATATATATATATATATATATGTATATGATCTTTCTTTTATCTACCTTCTATTTTCCTAAGAATGTAAGGTGCGCGACGAGCATCGGAAAAGAAAAGTAGAAGAACATGACAAAAGTCGAAAAGAAAGCCCAGCCCCTACCGCCCCCTCAGTACCACCAATTAGTGAGAACTCGTCGCAGTCAGAAAATCCACCCTAAAGCTTAATGGGACAGCGACGGACCCTCACCATGGTAGATCGTCACCGGCAGGTTCATCCTCAATCTGTGGCCTTCAACCACACCCCTCACCTCCATTCTCCACCCTGTTATACACCTTCTCTCGCCCTACCTCAAACTCAGGGATTTCTCTCAAACATCTGTTTACCGACCTTAACTAATTTTTTTTCTTTCTGGTCTCCCAGCCGGTCGGTTCCTAAACACACTCTGCCACTATACATCCGCTTAACCAACCGACTATCCCAACTTTCCACATGACCAAACCATCTCAACAAATTTTCATTTATTCCATTCTCTCATTTACCCCTCTTCACACCACACAACTCTCTAATAAGTTCATACCTCATTTTATCAATTCCTCTCACACCTAGCACTCCCCTAAGATTGTCCATCTGCAACACATTGAACTTTTAGATCTATACTTCTCTTATTCCAGATTATAGTCTCACTACTATGCACAACACAGGTAACAACATACCCCTCATGTAAGACCCCTAGCACTCCCAAGACTTAGTCCCTTACATTCACCAACGATTTAATTGCACCAGCCACCTTCCTGCCATTCACAACTTTCTCTACTACACTCTGCATCATCTGTTCCTTCTCATCCAACATATAAATTCTAAATATTTAAACCTAACACTTGTTCCAGATGGGATCACCATCGAACATAACGTCACACTGAGGGACTGTCCTCTCTCACAACCATAACCTACTCTTATCCACGTAAACTTTCAAGCCCCCTCCCTTTACACATCTGCCAAATCTCTACCAACTCCTCAAACTCCTCTTCTCAGATTCACACACAGAACCTCAAATCCATCCAATCACATATTACATATACATATATATACATATATATATATATATATATATAAATATATATTTATATATATATATATATATATATGAGGAGAGAGAAAGAGAGAGGAGAGAGAGAGAGAGAGAGAGAGAGAGAAGAGAGAGAGAGAGAGAGAGAGAGAGAGAGAGAGAGAGAGAGAGAGAGAGAGCTTCTCCTTTTTCCCAATTCCATCTATATCCCTAGCTACATTATCTATAAAGTTATTAAGTAACCATAGAGATATAGCAGAATCCTTTCAGAGACCTACTCCTCTTCTCTTCTCCTTCTTCTCTCTTTCCCTTCTTTCTCTTTCACTTCTTTCCTTTCTCCTTGGACAAGCTCCTCTTCTTAACCCTAGCACAGGCTCCGCTGTTCCAATAAAATGTTTTGATTGCATTTAATAACATTCCATTTATTCCTTAACCTTCCCTCTCTTAATTTTGTCATTTGCCATTTCTTGGTTTCCAAATCAAGGAAGTATACAAAAACGTATTTTTTTTTTCTGAGCATTGTTGTAAATAATCCGTTGCGAGCGAAGTTGTCTGTTATCTCTGAAAAGAGTCGAGAGAACAAATGAAAAAATGTTAATACTCCTACCTGCGGGCGCATCATGGATAAAACTATCTGTGCCACGTTTCAAATGTAGAAATCAGAATCCGTTCTTCAGGAAAAGTTTAAGAAATTCCAAAAATCTCTTAATGTTAATACCAGCTGTGAAGTTAGGATTCTACTTTACGCAAGAAAGCAGTATGTATTTTTCGTTATATTATTTATTTATATTTATTAACTTAGTTGTAATCTACTAAACATTAATAATTCATATTATTTTTAAATTGTTAATAATAATAATAATAATAATAATTTGTACAATATATACAAACTTAATTTATGAAATATGAAAATAATGGTAGCTTTTTTGCTAAAAAAAAAAAAAAAGGGAGGTTTAATGGTGTAATTTTTGTAAAATAATGGTTGTTGTTCTTTAGGCGGAATAAGTCTTGGATCTTAGTCTTCCATCCATTGTTTTACTGCGAATTTATATGAAAACTCCTAGACACAATTCGGGGGAAGAAACAAAAAGGACAATTACTAGAGGATTACAAGGGGTCGAAGAAATATATTTTATATGTGATAATAACTTAACCCTGCTCAGGTAGCCCTCTTTAAAAATCACATAGTTGGTAGCCGTTGGTCAAATTTTTCACGGCTTACTTAACCTTATTTAAACCTTTTCTTTGATAAACTAAGGTTATTGTTTGATTATATTTGATGCATACATCTTCAAAGGGATGACTGAGACAAACTCATGAAAAACAAAATTTTTAAAACCGTTTTTAAAACAACACAATGTTACTTTTTTTTTGCGCATTGCCAAAATCTATTTTTAGAGTAGCAGACACATTAGCTGTTTCACCTTTGTGCAAAACGGATACGCCATTTACTGATGCTCCATTTATTTTCATCCAGCCATTTATGACTCTCTGCAGGAAATGAAATGAAAGTGAGGTCTAATTTTTTTTATGTAGAAATGAAATATTTCTAACTACATATATATATATATATATATATATATATATATATATTACATATATATATATATATATATATATATATATATATATATATATATATATATATATATATATATATAAATATATATATATATATATATATATATATATAGTGAGAGGAGAGAAAGAAAGAGGCAGGAGAGGAGGAGAGAGGAGAATATATATAGAGTAGCATATATAGTGATATATATATATATATAAATAAAAAAAAAGATATATATTTTTATATATATATATATATATATATATATATATATATATATATATATATATATATATATATATATATATATATATATATATATATATATATATATATATATATATATATATATATATATATATATTGAGAGAGAGAGAGAGAGAGAGGAGAGAGAGAGAGAGAGAGAGAGAGAGAGAGAGAGAGAGAGAGAGAGAGAGAGAGAATGGATTAAAGAATGGTGGATGGGCATCTTTATTGTTACACGAGAGTGGACAGTAGAATGAAATGAGAGCCAGAAGATGGAGTGGATGATCCCATCACTCTACGTGGAGTCATTCCATGTCATCCCCACTTTCACAGTCTGAGGATTCAAAAAGAGAATTCCTTCAAATAAGGGAAATGGAGAGAGGAGAGAGAGAGAGAGATATATATATATATATATATATATATATATATATATATATATATATATATATATATATATGGAGAGAAAGTATAAATAGAGAGAGAGAGAGAGAGAAAGAGAGAGAGAGAGAGAGAGAGAGAGAGAGAGAGAAAGAGAGAGAGAGAGAGAGAGAGAGAGAGAGAAGAGATGGAATAGACGGACATGGAATGGAAAGAACCAGAATGCCACCACGCAACTGCAACCTAAAAAAAGATTATTTTTGTCACCGCACCGCACCGCACCACACCTCTATTTTCGATGCGCATTGCGTTTCGCACCGCACCGCACATCACCCCTATAATTTAAAATCGAACCGCACCGGGTCACTGAAATTATGTACTGCACCGCACCGCAACCGTACCGCATCAAAATAAGCGCACCACGCACCGCACCGCACCCGGTAAGCGTCGGCCAACACTAAAAACTGTACCACACTAAACATACATAAAGGGTACCCGTCGGTAATATATACCACAGAGAAAAACATAAACGGTAGACGTTGGTAAATTCTACCACAAACTTCCCCCATGGAGCCAGCGCAGCTAAGGTGGATTTTATGTGACAGCAATATCTATTACCCCCTAACTCCACCAATTCTCCAATTTCACCCCCATATCTCATGACGTAATAATTTTAGAAGGAAAAAACCAAAAAATTGCTCTAGGCGTTGGTAAATTTTACCCTCGGCTACCTGAGCAGGGTTAAGTTATGGTATAATATTCTCGAGTATGTTCTAGCGCTTCTGCAAGGATTCTCGAGTTCTTTCAGAATCTATAGAATTTTCCAGGATTTGGATTTATATTCGTTGATGACGATGACGATTATTGTAAACTTTGACGATGATTAATTGAAAATGTATTTTAAAAATTTCTTTCTCTCTCTCGAATATTTTCAAGAATGTATCTATTTTTCTTTAAAAATATTATATTATTTCATAACATAAAATCATCAAAATAATGTCGGAGAATAAACTCATTTTTAAATAAGCAATTATTTTATGTACCCTATATTACTTTTAATTTTACACCAAGATACTTATATTATAAATCCTAATTTTGTTTTTTGAATATTAACTTCTTAAATATTACTATTTTAAATTACGAATAAAATATAAAGAATTATTAAACAAAATGTAAGAAAAAATATAAATACTTCTCTTAATTATTAATTAAAAGTCTTCGATATTTATATGATACAAATGCTACGAGGCCTATTAGCAGCAGATAGCATCTCGATATATATATATATATATATATATATATAAGAGAGAGAGAGAAAGAAAGAAAAAGAAAGTATATATATATATATATATATATATATATATATATATATATATATATATATATATATATATATATATATTGATGGTGATAGTTTTGAATAGAATAAAGTATATGTATGATAGGAATCGTAGAATAAGTGGAGTCGAAAGTGATTGGTTTAATATTAATAGCGGAGTGAGGCAGGGATGTATGTCTCCTTGGTTATTTAATTTGTATTTGGATGAGGTTATGAGAGAATTAGAGGTGGAGGTGGCAGTGGAAGGGGTTAGAAATGATGGAGAATGGAAGAGAGTGGAGGGTGCCCTACTTGCTGCTGTGCGTAGATGATTTGGTTTTGTGTGAATCTGAAGAGAGTTTGGATTGGTAGAGGAGTTTGGCAGGGTGTGTAAAAGGAAGGGTTTGAAAGTAAATGTAGAAAGAGTAATATTATGGTAGTGATTGAGGAGAGTCCGCGGTGTGAAGTAATGTTAGATTGTGAGCAACTGGAACAAGTATCCGAGTTTATATATTTAGGATATATGTTGGATGAAAATAAAACATTGATGCTGAATTGTAGGAAAGTTGTTCATGTAGGAAGGCGGCTGGGTAATCTCAAACCTTGGTGGATGTGAAGGACCAAGTCCTGAGTGCCTCTAGAGCCTTTGGATGAAGGCAAGTGTTCATGCCATGTATATTAGGTGAAATTATGGTCTGGAATAAGAAGTATAGATCTAAGGTACAAAGTGTTCAAATGGACAATCATAGAGGCGTGTTAGAAGTGAGAAGAATTGATAAAATGAGGAATGAACGCATTAGGGAGTTGTGTGGTGTGAAGAATGTCGTAAATGAGAGAATAAACGTGAGTACATTGAGATAGTTTGGTCATATGGAAAGGATGGATGATAGTCTGTTGGTTGAGGGGATATATATATATAGTGGTGGAATGGACCATTGGAAAGAAAAAGTGGAAAGCCAGTGGAATGAAGGAGGGGGAGAAAGGTGGAAAGGGAACTTTGTCCAGAGAATGAACCCCACATTGACGAGATACCACAGTGAGGATCCGTCGCAGTCTTGTGAAACCTCTCTGGTGTTTTTTTCTGACTCCGACGAGTTCTCACTTAAGGGTATAAAGGGGGGGGGCTTTCTTTTCGACTTGTCAAGTCAAGTTCTACTTTTTTGTTCCGGTGTATGCTACGCACCTCACCCCCAATCTAGGGATAGGAGGTAGTTAAAGTCCCTTATTCTGAAAACATATTGGTATCCGCTGTACAACAATTTCTTCTGCTGCTCCACTCTCGCAAGAAACAAATTACACTATGTTGGACCCTCCCCTCACGTAGGGGTAACTGGCATCGAAATAACCGACAGAGACCGGCCAAAATGACCGCCTTCTCTTTCCTGATCTGTTCTTGGTACCTCCCGTATGCCATTCGACAATTTCGCCTCCCATCAACTGATTATTATTCTGTTTTCCGACAAAGTTTCCGGTCGTGCTGGGCGAGTGATCAACGAGGGGCGAAACTTAGAAATATATATCCAAATATTGGTGAGTGGTATTCCTCTTACAGACGAAGCGCTTACACGATGCAATATTTGCACGCCTCCGCATTGTCCAGGCCACACCAATATTACTCGCAGCCACTACATATCACACCTCCCAAATTTTATGCCATACCAATCTGTTCACCATATCTTCATTGATTGATTTCCTACTCTATGGTCCATAACACCTAAAAGATTAAACTATATCTTATCTGAATCAATTAATAGTAACTCAATTGTCTCTTATCTCCAAGAACTGAATATTCTTTACAACATTTAATATTTTTTACGTGATATTAGGACTATTTATAAAGTAAAAACAACTTTTTATTTACATTTTTGTTTATTTCTGACCAAATAATCATTTTCATTTCACCATCCAAATTTTCTTTGACATTTAAAATATGTACGAGCCAGGACCCACACATGGAATTGATTATTCAACCCAGTGTGGCCGTTTCCTTGTGGACCGTGGTGAGTACTGTAATTAATCTATATATATATATATATATATATATATATATATATATATATATATATATATATATATATATATATATATATATATATATATATATATATATATATATATATATATATATATATATATATATATATATATATATGTAAACTTAAACTTTTTAATTTTTTTCAATTTATACTATGTATTTATGTTGAAAAGAAACTATCTTAATTATTTAAGGAATAAATTAAATCAATAATTGTGTTTTAATTCACTTTTTATTACATTAACTTAAGTCTTAATTTGTTTGCTCAAAATAAATATTGCAAGTATCTAAACAAACTTAAATGATAAAAACTGCTCGTCTTCAGATTCTAAAATTATTATTGTATCATTCCAACTTAGGAAGTTGGAATGATGCAAACAGGTTGAGTCGGTCTGTACAAATTTTCCCAGACTCCAACTTGACTCCGACCTCTTGAAAATTACCGACTCCGACTCCACCCTCTGGAAAATTTTAGACTCAACCCATAATACTGAAAAAGTGAAAAACTTCTGACCAACCATAATTAATTTAACATTCTATTTATATATAAGTTAAAAAAAGGTAATGAAACATTTTTGCAAACTTATCCTAACTAACAGACACGCCACGCGACTCACTCAAACCAGTTATTGTGCTTCTAGATTGTATAGTCACGCAGTGGTCGGCAAACTCATTATTTTGAGAGCCAAATTTTTTAAACTTAAACTATATAGGTAGGTACATAGTTATTAACTTAATTAAGGTACTTAAGCTGGCCTTTGCTGAAAACGTCTTCAATCTGATTGAGATACGTTCGCTTAGGTCGACCCCTTCCAACTCTCCTCATCCACACTCGTCTTGTATGCTTATTTCGTCTATCTCTTTTCGTTCATCCTCTCTGTATGTCCAAACCATCGCAACAAACCTTTCTCAGTTCTCGACACTACATCTTGTTTCACTCCACAACGCTCTCTAAAATTAACTTCATAAACTTTACTTAAAATTTTAAGTCTTGGTTAAACTATAGGTGCATTGAATAAAACTTGATATCATACTTAATAACGATATTATTGATAAAATTAAATTGTAAGATGTCCATAAAATTAAATCATGACAATGACTGACAAACACTAATGTAAACAATGGCCATGCATCTCCTTGGAAAGTTTGGGGAAGTCAGGTTTGTATGTTGTTTTTAATTTTAGGTACAATTCCAGGTTCTCATCAAAAATTAAGACAACTTCTCAACTTACTATGTACACCCGAATAAGGAAAGAACAGCAAACGCTAGTTTTTTTAGTTGATTATATGAGCCAGTGTTAAAAATCAACGTATCTTCATTCTCCAGGTTTTTCAAAGCAGACCACTTGTGCTGTGAACTAAGTTCACATTTGTTTTTCTCCAATATTTCTATATCAGCACAAGGACGTTCAAGCAAAGACAACACCTGTTTTTTTTTTTTTTTTTTTAAATCCAGCAATTGCATTTCAAAGCTGCCACTGTCAGTATTAAAAGGAAAAAAATTTAATTTTGTTACAGTAGCATTAAGAGTTTTTTTAACAAAGGCTAACGTCGCTTTGCTGTTTCTGAATTCCTGAAACCTGTTGAGAAAAGCTTTCCTCGTATTTAAAAGTGTTGTTTTGAAATAGCAAATATCAATATCAGAATTATTTCCTTGTCGATGTTTCAACAGGCTTGGAAAGTGAATCAAAGTTTCTCTTTCAAAATCTTGATCGAAAGAGATAATTTGTTTTCGAATGAAATAACTTCTTCTAACTTCTAAAAAATTTGTTTCCTTTCCCTGTAGTTTATGATTAAGCTGATTTAGGTGAGTTTAGATGAGACGTAACGTCTACTATGAAATAAAATTTTTGGATCCACTGATCGTTCGTTAGTTCTGGATAGTGAACACCCTTCTCAAGAACAAATTCTTTAATTTCTGTTAATAAGGAAGCGAAACTTTTCCTCTTGATAACCAATGTACCTGGTTATGCAGTAGAAGATCTGCGTACTCACTCTCCATGTCAACTAAAACTTCTTTAAATTGGCGATGATTAAGAGCCTTATTAATGGAGTTGGTAATCTTAATCACTCATTTCCATAACTTCTAAATTCTTTCTGAAATAACCTGCGCAGAAGGCGCTTGGTGAATGATGCAATGGTGAGTAAGTATCTCGTGATTAATTTTTTTTCTTTCAAAATATATCTTTTTTCTTACGCCGGTCATACTTTGAAATTGAGACAATTTTATCGAGTAGAATATGAGATTTTTCAATGTACTCGATTACAGAATTTGCTATATCCTCTCCACGTGTTTGACCTTCGAGTGGCAATAGTCCTAAATGTTCTTCTTTAGGACCTGTAGATGAAATAAATCGTACAAAAAGTAAAACTTGCGCTGTATTATTTATATCAAGACTCGTCAACTGAAACAAACCAATTTAAGATCTTCAACTTGCTGGTTGGTTATATTCGAAGACAATTTGAGCGTTCTATCTTTCATTGTTTTAGCAGACATTGGTAACTCTAATTTTTTTTTTGAATATTTGCTTTGTTCTTAAAATCCTGAAATAGTTTCCCTTGGAAACACGAGTAAAACGATTTTTTATGTATTCGCCGTCATTA
>JABUQX010068734.1:15000-34742 GCA_015478945.1 Trachelipus rathkii | reverse complement strand
GTTTTAGTTACCTCTTCAAACCGTTTAAGAAGAGTAATTACAATTACCTAAAATCGTATTATCATCACCTGTCAAACCCCTTTCACCTTTTGTGTTTGTTCGAAAACATAAGGGAGACAGCTTCATTTATTTCTCCCATCCTGTCAAATTGTACCAACTACTATTCCAACGAGTCTGAACATTTTGCGTTACAGAAAGTTGAGGAACATTTAGTCTCACAATTCATAAATGAATACTATCCGCAATCCGCAAAAAAATTCATGCGGATGCGGGTAGAGAAAAATTATGCGGATGCGGGTATATCTTCTACCCCTTCTAAGTCATTTACGGTATTTTACGGTATAGCATTTGGAGATTAGATTCATTGGAAAAGTGGTAAATTTTTTTATTCTCAAAAGCAAGCGAAAAAAAAAATAGTTGAAACAGAAAATGTTTTTATTGTAAACTTTGTAAGCACTAAGGCTTGAGCAGAGTAGAAATTTTTAAATTTGACTGGCTGGAGTACGGAGTCGGAGTCGGAGTTCGATTCGGTTTCGGATTCTGAGTCGGAGTCGGGGTAGTCGAAGTCGAAAATTTTTGTTTTAAGGTGGAGTCGTAGTCGGAGTCGGAGTTGCGGAAAATCCAAATTTGAATTTAAGGAGTTCGGAGTCGGAGTCTGGAGTCGAAAAAATTTATTTTACGACTTCGCAGCTATATATATATGATAATATAATATATATATATATATAATATATATATATATATATACTATATATATATTATATATATATATATATATATATATATATATTATATATATAAAAACTGAACTAAAACTAACTTTACCTAACCTAATACTAACGTAACCTAACCTAGCATAACATAATCTAACCAAACTAAACTAACATAACGTAAACCTAACCTAACCTAACCTAAACCTAAATACTAAAGAAACACTTAAAAATATGTGATAAATATTTTTGAAACATGCTACAAAAAAGTAACCAAGTAAAGTAAGAAACTTAAAACATAAATAAATCTAATAGTCAAACAAAAACAAAAAAAGAAATTAAATAATATTAAAAAACAGAAACTTACAAACAGAGCAAATCACATATATAATATATGCCCTTCCCTAACTAGTAACAAACACTGCAAATATATCAGATGATTTTGATTCGTTTTTGTGAATGGGGATTTTAATTTGATGAGCAATAAAAACGCCTCCTAATTTTAGACATTGGCCAATAGCTAGAAGAGAACTACGTCTCTAGTTCCTCTATACGTAATCAACGATACTATATAGCTCCTATCTTAGTGAGTGAGCTACTATCCTTAATATATATATATTATATATATATATATATATATATATATAATATTATATATAATATAATATTATATATATATATATTATATAATATATATTATATATATATATATATATATATATATATATATATATATATTATATATTATAATATATATATATATATATATATATATATGATAGTATATATATATATATATATATATATATATATATATATATATAATATATGATGTATATATATTATATATATATATATATATATATAATTTATATATATATATATATATATATAATATATATATATATATATATATATATTATATATATATAATATATAGATACGTATATATATATATGTAGAAAGCTTAGAGACAGAGAGGGGGATGACAAGGAGAACAGGTCAAGTATTTAAGTTAAAAAAAAAAAAATTTAGGTAAAATAATATTTTGAAAATTAAATAAATATATTAATTTTAAAGTCTTCTCCATAAAGGCTGGAAATGATTTTGATTGGTGGTGGGTCGACGCTTTTGGAGGGTCTTTGATAAGAATATAGAATATTTTATTTATGAATTTCGCGTTCCGAGTGCTGGATAACAACTGTCAATAAATATATCTAATATATATAAGTACCGAATATCTCACTCACTCATACTAACGGTGACTAATTCTCTCACGTTCTACATAAGTAAACTTAGCCGCTACTCATATACTCTCTTTTACGCAAGAATGGTATTGGACCTAAATATCTATACTATAATAATATATATATAACTACCCGGAATATATTTATCCCAAGCTCATTAACCTTCGTAGCTTATGAAGCCCGCGTAATAAGGTGAGTATTATATATGGAATAAATATACAGGCGCTAATAAGTGCTCAACATATATTATAGAGGCCGCTCTTAATTGAATGATCGCGGAAACAGATAAAAAAATTTAATAATATTAAGGGTGAAATGATCAGGATTTTAAAGGGTTACCTTAACCTAACCTAAGAGTAGCAGATCGATCTCTATTTACTAGACAGGTGCACCGTATTCTTATTAATCGCCAATTCGATATTGAAAAAAGAGAGACACCTAAATATTAGTTAGAGCGGCTTATAGTAAGCATCACTCACCGTGTTAATACTCCATATAATAGTATTTATCTCAATAAGTTAATAACCGACTCACATATAGCTGTATTATATCAATAATACCATTCTCTCATTCTCTCACTATCTGAGGGCTCTCTCTCGCCCTTCCAAACTCAAGCTCTAAAGTATCGGCATAATAAGTACATACACTCACTCATATAAGATCCTAAGTATAGCATTTAGGTATATATCTTATCACTATCTTTCGATTATTATGAGAGAATACTCATAATGGTATTATAAATGATATCTCTCTCCTCTGGCTCACAATGTTCGTCTCACACTGCTCCTCAAACTTCATGTTGCCGCGTGTCATGCCGGTTATATCTATACTCTCTATCTATTCACCTCTAGATTTCAAAGCTAGCCTATAACGACTCTTTAGTGTGCGTTAATAATACTCTCCGTCTTGTAACGTGCATTGATCCTCTATCGTGACTTACATCCGCAGTGTGCTACCATCGCCATGTTAACCAAGGGACATTGTCTACCTCGACGGCTTAATTGAGTCTTGCATATCGAAAGTGTCGTGATGAATGAGCGTTCAATATTGCTCTCGGCGTGATCTGATATACTAGAAACTCTCTCCACAGGATCCTGATCGCTTCCCTTCGTCCTGGGCCCTTATCTCTTAAGCGAAGGCCATATAATAACCTAGTAATTGGTAACTATGACATATAACCACCAACTCACCTATGCACCAGGCGACAATCTGGTATATACTATTGGTTCACTCCCATATACTCCAAACTGAATGTACTATACAGCGCATCCTATATATATTAAGTCAAGTATATAATTAATATAGGTATACTATATATATATATTAGTAGGATATACTAGAGTATTTATAGTACTGTTAAGATCATTATATCAATAACACTTACACTCTACCTATATCAACGTCATTCCATCGTTCCTGTATTTATGATACTTGTTAGGTGGCAAAGCACCTACTATTGACATGATAATGGTATCACTGATATATAGGCTCAGTACTCATTAGGTAGTGACACATAACCGACAACTTGATACCCCGGATTCTCACACGCCCTGATACACTACAAAGGCGCACATATGCTCACTCCTCCTCTCACTAATAATGACAAGAATAAATAGAGTATCAACTCTACGTGAGGTTCATACCTTCTCAGAATTTATATATTCAAAACTTAAATCTAATATATATAGATTATATTATATATATATATATTATTATATACTATATATTATATATATATTATATAATACTATATATAATATACTACTATATATATATACTGTAAATTCTTCGATAGCCCTCTTTAGCTAAATGGATCCATGTTTAGGTTGTCGCAGGTGCTTATTAATTATTTAACAAGTTTGGTTCACAATTATTAACATTCTTAATATGAGCATACCTCCTATATAATATATATATTTATATTATATATATTATATATATATATATATATATATATTATATATATATTATATATATATACATATATATATAATATATATATATATATATATATATGGTTATATAATATATATATATATATATATATAATATATAATATATATATATATATATATATATATAATTATATATAATATATATATATAATATATATATATATATATATATTCTCACCTCAACCTAAGCGCCTCCGTGTAGTGTCATCCCCGTGTCGTTTATTCGTGCAATGCTTTCCACAGGAACCCCTCTCTTGCGTACAGGATCGAGTGGTTCCACCACTGGATCCAGCGTCCATTCCCCTCTTCGCCACAGCCGCCGCCACTCCATCCTTCCATCTTTTCCTTGGTCGTCCCGCCGGTCTTCTACCTGCAGGCTGCCATGCATAAAATCTAGCCGGGTATCTAATCTCATCCATCCTTTGATGTGTCCATTTACCATCTCATTGTTAGGATTTCGACGAGACCATCCCTCCACATCGGACACGGCGTCCTGCTCATTATCTCAGATCTGCTCTCCTTCGTATTCTCTTCTCTTCACTTGCGGGTCACCCCCATCTATCAACCTCACACACCCTTCATAGAATATTCCGGACGCCACCACCGATCTTACTCTTGTGTGATCCTTCCGCGGTTCGTACTCATGCTAAGATACCATAACACGACCAGGAACGCGAAAACAAACAGTACCGATCTCAGAATGTGTATATTAACACGCTACCACTAGGTGGGTGGAATTCATTAACACCCATAATAGAGTTTATACGCTCAGTCCACACTGATCTGGTTTCTTTTCAGGACTAAAAAGAGTCCCGCAGCCATAATAATATGCCCTGCTATATTCACACACTCCTCTAGTATTTCAGCGCTGAACTCACCTCTGCTATCTCATCTCCTTCTCATATTCACTTCCTCGTACCTGCCTTAATACCACTGCTGTTTACCGTAACTCCCCAAACACTTTAAAAGTTCCTTCGCATCTTTTATTTTTCCCACCGATCTCTAATGATTTAAGTCTCTCCTTCCCTAGCTTATCTTCGTCACTTCAGTCTTTTTTCTCATATTCATCCTTAATCCCCTCCGTCGCTGCATCTCCTCCCATCTATCCCATCTAATCAGTACTCTCTGTAACGTCTCCCTGTCTCTTGCAACTAGAACAATATCGTCCGCATATGCCATTACAACAATCTCCTCCTCCTGCACCCCAATCTCTCGCATACACTTGTCCATATACAGGATAAACAACAATGATGACAACACTCCTCCCTGTCTAACACCTGTCATCACTCCATACCACTTTCCTATTCCATACTCTGTCCTAACGGCACTTTCACCTATTGTGTAAAGTCCCTTTATCACTCTGATCAACTTGGGTTCTATCTGATATTATTACGATTCCTCGAGTAGTATTGCCCAAAGTTTACCCTAGGTTACACTGCAAATGCATCTCTAAAATCCACAAAAGCCAATACATTTCCTTATCCCCTCCCAGCTTTCTCTATCATCGATCTTCAGAGGGAAAAATCACGATCCGGCGTTCCTCGTCCGGGTCTGAATCAATACTGAACATCATTCAACTTGTCTTCGACTCCCGTCTTGAGCCTTTTCTCCAATATCCTTTTATATAACTTCATGGCATGCGGCAGCAACGATATGCCCCTATAGTTGGAACAGTCGCCCACCCCTTTTGTACCAGGCATACATCGCCCTTGGCGCCCACTTCCGCAGGGTCACTCTTCTCCACTTCTTCCAGATTAATCATTAAACATCTTCACATCCATCGCATATTGACCTCCTCACATTTGCGGCATTGTCTCCACGGCAGGCCATACACCATGGACTCTTCCCATTTTCATATTCCCATTTGCCATCTCAACTCTTCCATTGTATTATCGCACCCTCATCCACGTTTATTCGGAGCTGTTCCTGCTCTTTGCGTCGCGGAAGGTCTCTTCTCCTTCTCCTGGATTTATGTACTCTGAAAAGACTACTCCCCACTATCACTGAATCTCATCAGGCGTCCCACTTCTCAGCCTACCCGCCTTATCCTTTACTGAGTGTGCAACGTCGACTCCTGTCCTCGTAGGTTTTTGCCATGTTATATATTAATTTTTTAGGTTCCCCCCATATCCTGTCTCAGTTGTTCACCAATCCTCTCCCACGCTTGCTCCACCGCTCTCCTTTTCCTTTTTATGGTCTCGGCCTCATTTCTATTTACCACATATTCCGCTCTTGTCTCAGGGGATCTTCTTTTCATCCACGCTCTAAACTTTATTTTCCCACTGCACGTGCAACTTCATTCTGTCCACCAACGCAGTCTTTTTCTCTTGGAACCCGGTTCTTTTACCTCCCAGCGTTTATCTCTCGCACATGTATCAGTTTCTTAAATACTCCCAACTCTCCATTCTACATCTACAGACAATTTCCTTCTTCTCTGTGTACTAATATCACGGACTTCTTTCTACAAAAACCAAACTTTACACTTACATCTCATTTAATCTCTCCACTTGCTATCCGCTCTCTCTAGTACCATCCTTCGTTGGGGTAACGTGGTTTTAAATTAATATCCCCTCACGCACCAAACGATGGGTCGCGAATCAAGCGACAACTTGATGAAGTATACTATTTCACGTCTTTTACCACCTCCTGTGTTTAAATTAGTATAAGGCAAAATCAATTGACTTATCCGTGTTAATCCTCAACCAATTACATTCCACCTGTACCAGGCCATTTATGCGAGTCCTATGCGGCCAAATGTATGTATTCATCACGCCACCTATTGCTTTTACCGCCAAATCCAACAACCTCTCCCCCTCCGCGTTTCTTTCTCCTATTCCAAACGCCCCCACTGCTATCTCGGTACCTATTCTCTCCCTTCCTATGTGCGCATTTAAGTCCCCCATGACAATTTTCACTTCAGTATTCATTCCGTCAAACACATTTTGCAACTGTTCATAAAAAAACATTTCTTTCTTTCCTGTGGTCCCTTGGTGTGGTGCATTTAGACCTGTATTATTGCCCACAAGGTCTCCTTTTCAGCTCAGTGCTTATAGCAATTATTTCTTTCATTTTTTAAGACGTATGTTCTCTACTTCGTCCGCAAATCGCGGTGGGGTCAGGAACAATGGCCCCCCCAGTCACTTTCTTCCCGCATCATCTCTCACCTTTTTTATATCAGTTGGTAATCATCATGTATTTTCTCCTCCCCTCACCATTCATCCTCGTCTCGCAGACACCAAGAACATCCAGTGTCCTCTCCTTCATCATCCCCATAATCCTCCGTCCTCCTTTCATCCATTGTACTAGCTATTAATAATTCCTATACGGAACATCCTTTGTGTAGTCGAGTTCGTTGTCCATTTTCATGCCTTGTCAACAACCGAAAAGATTCAACAACCGAAAAGATCTGTCCTGGTTCCGAGGCATCACAAGCGTGTCTTGAGCCACAACAATCACCGCCGGCTTGCTAGGCCTGGTCACGGCTTCTTTTTCCTCGCGACTGGTATTTAGTCTCTTCCCGGACATGTATAGCCCCCCAATTGGGTTACAGAGCTCTCTCCACAGTCTCCAGGCACCTGTCCGATCAAATTAAGCCACAGCACCACTACAAGGTAACCAGCCCATTATCATGGTAGATGGAGCTCCATGATCGCCGTGGTTAATATATATATATAATTATATATATATTATATTATATATATATATATTATATATATTATATATATATATTATATATATATATTATATATATATATATATATATACTATATATATTATATATATGATATACAGGTGTACGTATATTGCGAAAAAAATTTCAGATATCGATATTCCCTTGCATTATAATATAAAAATCAATGAACTTAGCTACACTTATACAATACAATCTCTCCCCTTGGTATGATAATCTCGACTAAACACGAGTCACCAGCGCTCATTCACTCGTCATAGTTGAACTCCTACCTCCTCAATACCGCGATGGAGAAACCTATTTAAAATTAAGTTACAATAAAACAGCTCACGGAACTTAATTCCTGTCTCTGGGACACGGTAACTCATAACCAAAGACCTCATACACGCTTGGCCTAACTCTCTTATACCTCTCTCACGCTAAACTATATCAGAGGTGCATATATATGGGAAAGATTACGTCAGCACTCACACCAATCGGAGAATTCAGTTACGGAGACTAGCAATAGATATATAAGGTAAACTAGTAAACACAACTCGTTCTGAAACTATATGAGGGAACCTCCTACACCGCGCTGGGCAATACATGGCCTCGGAGTATGTGCGTGCGAACCGCGGATGGAGACATAACTTCAGCCAGTCCGAGAGTGTCATCATTTCTCCACGAGTCGTACCCTTACAACGTTACTCGTAAAGCTGCGATCGCTAGAGGCGTCCAGATGGTAGGACTAGAAGTGGGTGCTCGGGTACTCTAAGGAATCTTTGCAAACCTCCTGATAACAGTAGTATGCGTCTCCGTTACTGTTCGCCTTAATTCTTCGGGGACTTGTCATACTGCTTGACTGCTTAGAAACAAATGTTTTCAGGTGTACTACCTCCACAAGACCGACATGCCACATTGCATTCTAGTTCCGCAATATAGTGGGGTAGACGCATGACGGAGGCCCAAGATTCTGTTGTAACTTTGCGCGGGGCCTTTGCCCAAACTAGGTCCAACGTGTCGACGACTCATTGCCTCGATCACGGTATTTGTGCTTCAAAAGATAGATATAACTCAGCACACACTAAGACTCACTGAAAGTGAGCTCGCGAGCGCCTGTCGTGAATGAACCTACATTTTTCGAATTCTTAATTGTAACTGTAGAGACGAATCAGTGGCCATCCCTAAACTTACGTCTCTACACACCTGTGGCTCTCCAAGGCGGTTTCATCGCCGCCATGACTCTTGGTACGCACTACCATGCTTACTTGACGTTCGCTGAACATATTACTGCTTCTGCCTTCCACGGATGATACGCAGCTTCGCGGACGTAAGATCTGATTAATGGAGCTCACTCGGCACCTATCAAGCGATTATGGTCGGGCCAAACAATTTTACACTGCCTTACCTCTACTCGACTGAATACTCATACATGCCATCAAATACAGCTACTTGATGGCCGCCAATATACCTGTTGCTCTGGCGGGCTTTCAAACAGTTGCATTGTGGTTCTCATCAGCCCATAATGTGATTGGTTGTTGGAAATCAGGATCGGAGTGGCCGTCTCTGCGGAAAAATTGCTCATTGGTTGAACAATATTTCTGCCTTAAATTGGTAGAGGATTGATCTGCAATTTTCTGTTTGCATCCACTCGACACGAAAGCTACTCTGCAGGAAAATCATTGTTGGTACAAGTGCCTTGCACTCGTTGGATTTTTTGATTCTTTTGAGGGTACAAGAAGTTGACTTTTTCATATACCCTTGAAAACTGTCGACAGCAGACTCTACATGTCAGTGCTTGCAGAAGATCTCTTCGTGCGCGGTAGCTTATGTATAGGACTGTCCCTCCACAAGTCTCTTGGAGAGACCTGTTTCCTTCGAAATCTGGCAGGTTGTACTGTGCGAGCGTCTTCGCCCTGTTTTTCCACTTAGGTAGTTTTTTTAATAACTTCACTGTTCTTAAGACGCTTGATGGAGAAGTGCAAACATGTATGACTGATGGTGATGAGGCACGATTAGTGGGTTATATTTGCTTCAGTAAGAGACGCGATGGCTGCTAGATGGAATTACCGTTCGTAACCTGACAATGACTTCCTACCTACACAACCAACCAGATTGCTGATAATCGCCGACAACCCAATGATTACCCCAGACGCTAAATTTGTGATCGCACAGATTACATACTTTTGCAAAATATGAGCTTCCTCAGCGAATATTGTATACATCCAAGAAACTTGACGCCGGGAAACGAGAGAGTATATACTAGTATCATGCTATAATGAAGCGCAGTAACTCGGGAACTTAGAAATACACAAGCGTAGGAATCCGGCGGCCATACATTATCACCTCTCCCTGGACGCTTATACATCGTTGATCGAGAAACACATCTGAATATATATTCAGTTAGCAGCTATAATTCCAATTACACGCTGGTGTGGGCATGGCGACGGGCCCATATTAGATGAATAATATGTGCTCACCATAAATTTGGTCGATATTATCGGAGCGCGAAGACGCGCGCACCCTCAACTTCGACTCAACTATATATATATATGGGTAACTCAGATCACTCATTATTACTTTAGCTCACTAACTATATAATACTAATTACTCTTCTCATATATTATATATCATGAGCAATATTCACCACATCAGTTATATATTATATATATATATTATACTCATATCATTTGTTAATACTATAAACCCAGGCTGATTCGACTCGTCATACTATTACGAAATTTAATATATTCTATATAATACTACGAGAGTAGTACAGCTACTCTCACTCACATTGGCTTCAATAGCCATCACCGCATGAGTGCGATGGCCCAGCGCACAGTGTAACTTAAGAAAAACTATAACACTACAGGAAATAAATAACATTTTTGAACTCCGCGAGCAATTAATTTTCATTCTTTTAAACTTAAAAAAAATTTTTTATTTTTAATATTATTAATAACACCTTAAAATATTATTATAAAATTTTATTATAACTCGCAAGTGCACGCTGTGATTGACCTTGAATCCTGCATTAGTTTTCGAGAGCAAAAGTTGCCAAATTCACCAATTTTATTTTACGGCTTTAGGAGAAAATGTCATTTTTTTATTATCCTTTTTAGGGGGTTTCGAGCGACGGAGGGACAGATGGGGGGACGAAGTCCCCCGTCGTCCCCCGGTATAGGCCGAGAAACCCGGACTCTTGCCATCTTTAATTTTTACCCCTCGGGTATCGTTTTTTTTTAAAGAAAAAAAATTCAACATTGGCAACTTTGTACAGCTAGTCGTTTGTGCGCTCCCTCCCGATGCACTCAGCTTACGTTAAATGCTGTATATTCCTTTTTTTTCTATTCACAAATATCAAACAAATCTTCAAACATTTTATTTCTACAAAAAAACCACGTTATTTTTTTTTATATGTTATTGTTTGTTTCAGGTAGTAAAACTGGTGTTTTGAATAAATAAAATAAGGATTATTTTCGTGTATGCAAGCTTCGTTATAGTTTTAGTTACATGCCTTGGTTACTTGTTCGGTGTTGATGCTTGACCATTATATATATATTTTATATATATATATATATATATACTAATATATATTAAGTTACTGATATATATATAATATATGATATATATATATTACAATATATAATATATATATATATATATATATATATATATATATATATATATATAATACTATATATATATATATATTTTTATAATAGCATATATTATATAAGAGGATGGAATGGGGACTACAGGCGGAATAGAAAGCTCTTCTGGAAGGGAAACGTGGAAAGATTAAGAATTTAAATGATTCAATAAGAAAATGAATAGGGATGGGATGGTGCTTCGTAACTGATGAAGATGGATGTGAGAGAGTCGAAGGAACAAACTTACCAAAATCTGCATTAGCGTTATTGTTATGTCAAAAGGAGATGCGAAACCTTGGTTTTAGCATTGGACGGTAGATGAAGGAATAGGTATTTTGGGAATGAGGTCATTTGTTAGGAGGAGGTAATTGGGTAGAGTGAGAAAGTGGCAGGAAGGGTTAAATCAGCATCGTTATCAGATAAAATTACTGGTGTAAATGATCAGAAAGGGGGAGAAGGTGGATTTGAGTGATTTGGAGTTGTGTAATAAGAAGGGCGTTTTATGGAGGGTATAGTTCCAAGAGATTTGCATGAGATGCGGTAATAGTACCACTTATATAAAAAGTAAGGGGGTAATTAGCTGTAGGAATTATTAAGGAATTTGTTAATGAGTGTTGTAGGGAAGATATATGCTGGTATTTTTGGTCGATAGAGAGAGTGTCAGGTGACTTGAAGGGGACTGCATTGGGAAGAACAAGGTTGCGTTTAGAAGTGATAGAGGATGTTTATGCGATCAAATCTTTACATTGAAACAAATGACTGAGAAAATGAGGGAGAAGGAAGAATAAGTTTTAAGTTTACGGATTACAACATTCGTTATGGATTAGGATTTTAAGAGGAGAGCTTCTATGGCAGATTGTTGGTGATAATGGGTGTCTGGCTCGGTAGGCTTCTGAATGGAATCAAAGTATGAATGACGATAGTGAAGCGTGTGTAGAATAAATGGCTGTCTAAGTGATTGGTTTAATATATAGCGGAGTGAGGAAGGGATGTGTATGGTCTCCTTTGGTTATGGCAATTTGTATATGGGTGGAGTTATGAAAGAATAGAGGTGGGGTGGCAGGGGCTGGTATAACGCCAACCCCTGCCACACCCCACCTGGATGGTGAATGGAAGAGAGTGATAGGGTTGGCCCTATCTTTATATATGTAGTATTTGGTTTTGTGTTGAGAATCTGAAGAGAGTTTTGAGGTTTGGTGGTAGAGAGATTTAGCATGGTGTGTAAAAGGAGAGGTTTGAAAGTAAAACGTAAATAAGAGTAACGTTATGGTTCCAAGTGAGGACAGGTCCTCGGTGTGAAGTTATGTTAGATGTGAGGAGCTGGAACAAGTGTCTGGAGTCTAAAATTATTATAGAGTTATATTGATGATGATTAAGGAACCCGATGATAGGCCAGAGTGTAGTAGGAAAGTTTGTGTTAATTGGCAGGAAGGTTGGCTGGTTTTGCATTTTGGAATCATTCTTGGATGTAAAGGGGACTAAGTCTTGAGAACGCTGGTCTTACAAAAAGGTATGTTGTTACCTTGTGCTAATGTATATAATGAGACTATGGTGTGGGAATAAGAGGTATAGAAACATTAAAGTACAATGTGTTCAGATGGACAAATCTTAGGGGTGTGTTTAGGGGTGAGAAAAAATTCGCTATATGAACGTATTTAGGCACGTGTGGGTGTTGTAAGAAAGGATAAATGAGAGAATAAAATGAAAGTACGGATTGAGGATTGGTTTGGTCATGTATGTAAAGACATTGGGGATAGGTCGGTTGGTTAATGCGGATTGTATTATTTTGGAGTGTGCTGGGAATCGACCTGCTGGAGACCGAAGGAAAAGATGGGTTTGAGTCAGTAAAGGAGATGCCTGGAAGGATAAGAATGTGAGTTTGGCAGAGGCCAAAGAAAAGTGCAGTAATAGGAGGAATTAGCGGGGTTTTGTGAGTGGTAGTTTGTGGCCCACCTGGGCCAAAGGAGTGAACCTCACATTGATGAGATGCCCATTGACGAGATGCCATAGTGAGGGTTCCATCGAGAGTCCCGTGAAGCTCTGGGTGGATTTTCTGACTGCGACGGAGTTCTCATTAAAAGGTATAAAGTGGGCGGTAAGACTGGTTTTTTTTTCGACTTGCGTCATATTCTTCTACTACTTTTCTGTTTCCGGTGCGTTTTACGCACCTTACCCCAGTTCTTGGGGAAAGGAGGTGGATGATATAATTATTATATTATATAATATATATATATAATATATATATATATATATATATATATATATATTATATATATATAATATATAATATATATCATAATATTTATAATATATATATATATATATATATATATATATATATATATATACACTGTTTATTGGTGCGCTGGATGATTACTTTTACTAAATATGAGTTATAATTTCTTTATACTTGATTTACATATAAGGTTAGAAGCAGTGGTGAGTTGGACCTGGTTCTCCCGGTTCACACGAATGGCTTGTTAAAACATTTTCTGGGAAACGATCCGGCTGCTCAGTCTTTCGCTGTTTGATTAACCAGAAAAGCAAACCGACTGTTGGCTCTTAAGACAAAGCGGAGAACCGTTTATTATAATTTTGGCAGCTCATTACTGGTTAAATGCAATCATAAAATTTTACTTTGTTTAAAAAATTGAGAGGAAGAACTTTATTACCTCATTTATTTATTTGTACTTGATTACTTTTTGAAATTCTATTATTATTATTATTATTATTATTATTATTATTATTATTATTATTATTATTATTATTATTATTATTATTATTATTATTATTATTATTATTATTATTATTATTATTATTATTATTATTATTATTATTAAAAGCTTTGAAAAGGTATGTTCTATTTGAGAAAGTATTTTGGTTATTAAGAAAAGATTGGTAAACTATTTAATTTATTCTAACAAAAATATATAAATTCATTAACTAAATTTAAAAAATATATAACTTTCATTATATATTAAAAACAAAAATACATAAAATTCAAAAATCTCGCAAAACTTGACTCAACGACCTCGCAAAACTTCCACCTCGGGTAGTTACAGTCTGCCCTTATCACAGTTACTAGCATGCCTAGCAAAACCTAATAGGGTATCAATCACCACAATAATCACAGTTATATACTATAATATATGTAGTGAGTACAGATAACTTATATATACGAAAGTTTTATATTCATCTACCACATCTATGTCAGTCCACAGTCTCAAGCTCTGCTCCCAGATCGACCCACTAAATACATACGGTAACATGCCATGCTTAACTCAATTGTAAAGTATTAATATCATCTACTGATACTAAACACTTAGTGTTCTATATATAGATTCGGTAATATCCGCTAGTGATCTATGGATGTGTATAACAATATCAACCGTCGCATCGTATACTATCCTATAAAATAGACTAGTATAATCATAGTATATATATATAGTGAATACTCTGTAATCCTACTGTATACTCTAATAATTAACATCAGATTCAAACATCTTATATCCTCTCACGCGTATACTATCATACCATTATAATCACATATAGTACGTGTGAATCCATCATCTACAAGAGACTGTAGTAGAGGCTAGTTCACGTGATTACCTTCGACTACTATATAACCCGAGTACTCAGTCACACACCGAGATATAATCTAATACTAGATATGCCTCGTATACCATAATATATGTATAGATAGTCAAACCCAGACAATAACGAGAAGCAACCGATCGTCTCTAGATATCGCGTCGGGACAATACAGGACAAGAGCTCCGTCACCCCATGCACCGCCTAGGATCGACGGTATCGGTGGATATAATGTAGAAACGTGGGAATTGTGGTGGTGTGTGAAAGATGGCTGTACAGGCTATGTGTTGTGTTGCCCAACCCAACAAAATATATGTGTTGGTGATGTGTGTGTGTATAATGTGTTTGAAATGGGGAATTTTTTGAATATGAAAATAGTTTAAAATTTAAACAACACACACCATCAGCACAACCCTTAACAACCCCGCAGACCAGCACCCCCGCCACACCGTTATTTACAAAGATCTACATAACATAATTAAATTACCATATATCATTAGGACCCATATTATTTATGAAGTAATTCAGAAAAGCTGCCTTCTTGGGCTTTTTCCAGCCAAAGCTAGGTAATGTCGTAGCTTATAAAAGTTTGACAGTTACAAATCAGTTTCCGGTATCAAACTTCCTTTTCGAGCTCAGCCTTCCAACTTTCAGTCCATATAAAGCTCCTTCTCGACATCATAAAGTCTGTGATCCAATACCAACAATTCAGTTTGAAACCAATTCTAGATGTCAGTGCGACTTTTCCATTCAGATATAGTCTGACAGTTGTTAAGTGTAAATTGTAGTTACAATTCAGACTTCCAAAAAAGAAGAAACATTATAGGATAAGTTAAAAGGGTTTGGTAAAATATTTATTATTATTATATATTATTTATTAGTATTAATATATATTATTTATATATTATTATTATTTTTATTATTATTATTATTATTATTATTATTATATTATTATTATTATTTGTTTTATATTAAGGGCCCATAAACCCCGATTTTCAATTTTTTGCCAGAATAATACTAGCAAAATTACATTTAAAATGTAAGAATAAACGTATTGGCAATTTTGTAAATGTTTATTATATTATTTATTTGAGGGTTGCAAATATATATAATATATATACTATATAGTATATTATATATATATATATATTATATGATATATATATAATAAATATATATACTCATTATATATATATGATATATTATATATATTATATATATATATATATATATTATATTATATCTATATATATATATACTATATAATATGAATTATTTTGGCAACACCCAATATATCCGAGATTTTTTACCCGTATTATCGGGAAACAATTTGGATATTTTTTAAATATCGATAATTAGATTTTTTTTTTATATCGTCATCCCCACAATACTATAAATAATGAATTATATATTCTATTTTAATTTTTTCATTATCGGTAATAAACTAACTTAAATTTTAAACCCACATATCTCTCCCCTTCCCAACTTTTCTAAATAACAAAAAAAACTAGTTCCCACCGCCCACTCTCTCTCGTTAATTCTACAGCCTTTATCCCAAACTTTGATAAGGATTCTTAAATACATAGCCATGGGAACTGAAATTTGTCTCAGTATTCCATTTCTTCGTTCCAGGATAGGAGACTTCGATACCTAGAAATTGGAATTGTTTTGTCTTAATTTTATAATTGAAATAAATATGGCGAGGAAGGTAGTCGCCACAAACTTCGCAAGAAACTCAAAATAATATAGGTAAGTTGTAATTGATAATTATGATAAATATAAAAATTATAATTAATAGTATAGATAATAATTGAGAAAAAAATTTTTAGACATGAATTTATTAATTAAAATTATTATATATTATTAGTATTATTATTTTTTTTTTTTTTTCAATTTTTATTTCGGAATTTTATCGAATTATTATTTTTTTTTTTTTCGAATTTTTTTTTATTATTAATTATTTTTTTTCGATCTATTTTCTTTTTCGAATTATCATCACTATTATTTTTTTTTTGAAATCATTAATAAATTTGTTCATATTTTCTCAGCCAAGTGATTCTATAACTAATGTATTAATTTTTTTTATTTCAGAAAAAAGTGGCTTCAATTTCGGTGGACATGAAGCCGACTGGGTCGCAAGAAAATGGCTTCAATTTCGCGTGGATTGGAGCCAACATATTCGCCATCTCTATTCGTTAAGATTGAACAAGAGGAGGTATAGTTGATATATTATATATATGTAATATATATATAATAAATTATTTCATACCTATTATTTATTGAAAACCTACAAATATAGATACTATATCATATTTTAGTAAATCATTTATATATATAAGTAAGAATAATTATATATATGTATAATTATATATAATATATATATATATATATATACTATATATATATATATATATAATATATAATATATACCATATATATATATACCTACTATATTTCTGTCTAAACAATAACAATCATATATATATACTTATAATATATATATATATAATAATACTAAATTATATATATCTATATATACATACTAATTATATATACTATATACTATTATATATATAGTATATATATTATATAATATATATATATATATATATATATATATATATATATATATATATATATATAGCGTGGCTAGTGGGAAACATCCACATATTTAAATATCTTATTTTTTAATTTAAATCATTTAGAGATCCAATTTTATTTTTTTCCTCAAGGCAGAATTTTAGTTGAGTGGAAAAATTAAAGATTGTAATGCTGTGTAATGTGAGTTTTGAGTTCTATTGAATAAAGAAAGCTATATGTTCCCGAAGTAATAATGAGAGGATAATATAAATCTTAGTTTCTTAACTAAACCAGTATTGGAACGATACCGTTCATAATAGTTGTAATAAAAATAACGTTTTTAGTAATTATTCTTTTTGCTTTACATAAAATTTTTAAAAAACATACAATTAGTGTTTTTTTACTTTTAGTGATAAAAAAGCTTCTTGCTTTTAGAATTGTTATGGTTTAACATAAATATAGACCGGTCATGAATAGTTGTAAAAAAATTGTGGTGTTTTGATTAGTTTTTTTTTTATTTACGTGATAACCTCATTTAGTGGCTTTTTATTTAACTCCCAAAACTTTTGTGAAATTTTTATATATTTTTGAATTTATTGTCCTAAATATCTCTTATTACCAACCATTGTTAACTTTAATTTCAGATTAAATTTGGAAATAGGGTGATTTTTAAATGGGTAAATACTAATCTGACTTGTGTTAAAATCATAATTCATCATTCCTGTAGATTATCTATTAATTGTTATCCCTTATAATGTTAGCCACTGATTAAAAAGTAAAGCTAGAGACTTTAATAATATACTGAAACTAAGTTGAGAGTAGTTTATCTTACCGATATCATACTTATTTCATACAAGTACGAAGGGAGTATATTATACAAAGCTATAACATGTCTAGCCCTATATGCATGTAGGCTTTTGACATACGTATATACCATATCTGACATATATTTGGATATAACAGATAATGATTCATATTTCAGAATGAACAGATTTAGAAAATTTTAGGACTGCCAGACCGAAACTGTCTTAGGTTTGATAAATAATAAATACTAATGCTGTTTATGACAGGAAACAGGATATGTTTACCTACTGGATGATTGGTTGTTAATATTCTTAAAAGAAAAGAAATCTGTTTATTTATTTCTTGTTTAGAGCTTTAGACTGCGAGGGCATACAAAGCAAAAATGAGCAAGTTTTTGAAAATTTTGTTTCACTGAGTGTAAAATAATGGGACAAACATTGGTTTATATTATTATTAAATGTAACCGCCAATTTAAAAAATGAAATTTTAGAAAAGTAAGATAGAGAATACGACACAATCGGGAAAAAGGAAGCTAAATATTAAGAAAAGAACATTCGGGAAAATATTATTTGTCAGTCAGAATCTGAAACTGATAGAGCATCACAGTAATGTTATGAAAACTCTCGTCCAAACATTCCAAATACTTTTTTTACTTAGCGCACTGTAGATCTTACAGTACATCATCATTTGAGATTTACTACAGCGACTAAGTTGCCAGTCTTCAGTTTTATCACATGCGATCATGCACAATTTATTACTTGTTTGCAAATTCCTTCTTGTCTCCAAGAGGGTTGATTTCCAACACACACGCCACAATATACTTGCTTAACCAACCGATTATCATCCATGCTTTTTTATATGACCAAACCCCCTTACTACACTCGTTTATCCTTATTTTCACATTCTTTTCGTCACACTACCACAGCTCCATCCCTAATGCGCTCAGTACTAATTTTAATTTTTTTTTTTCACAGACTGAAGCTCTTATAAAATTATGCATCTGAACAGACTATACCATAAGATCTATATTACTTATTGTACACCATAATTTCGCTAATATACATTAATACCGGCAACAACGTACCCTCAAGCAGAACCTTAGAGCACCCAAGACTTAGTTCTTTTGCATTCAGTAAAGATTTAATTGCACCAGTCACCTTCCAACCATTCAGAGTTTTCCTACTACTTTCCTATATCCTTTAACTTTTCAAGCAGCGTATGGACTATACCTAAAAATTTAAACTCTTGATACTTAAGTTTTAGTTGCCTACAATCCAAAATGATTTGAGACTGATGACTCTCCTCATCTACCACGATTATGATGTTCTTATCTACATTTACTTTCAAACCACTCCTTTTACCACACCCTGCCAAATCTCTACACCAATCCTCTCAAAACTTTCTCCCGATTTATCACAAATCTAAATCATCTGCATACAATAAGTAAGGCACCCTATTCATTTCTCCATCAGTTTTAAACACCCTCCCTTGCTTACCAACCTTAAATATATTATTTTATTAATTTATTAATA
>JABUQX010068734.1:0-5000 GCA_015478945.1 Trachelipus rathkii | reverse complement strand
CGCGTGCGCCCGGCAGGCGCAAATATTTCCGCGTACCCGCTTGCCGCGTGCCGCCCGCCAGGCCCATATTCCCGCGTACCGCCCTCCGCGTGCGCCCGCAGGCGCAATATTCCCACGCGAATGAAAAATATATTATTGAAGTCATTCATTTTTATATTTCATACTTAAACATTTCAAAGAATTTCTTTTCAGGTATACTATGATCATTCATTTTTTATTCATACTTAAAACATTTTTTATTTAAAAAAAATTTTCGCGAACCTAAAAACTGTAACTCATTACAGACCTATGTTTTAACTAATATATTTATTAACATTATTTTTACTTAATACTTTTTACTTAATACTTTTTTAATTTTATAAATTTTTAAAATTGTATGTAAGAAGAAAAAAATCCAGACTGATATATAAACATTTTATTTTAATACAATTGTACGAAATTTACTTAAAAAAAACATACATAATACCTATTAAAGCAGTATAATCAGTAAAAACAATAGAGTGACCTTAACATACTAGGATAGTATAGCTTTTGTTTTACGGCTTTACTGCTTTAACTCATTTTTACTGCTTTAACTCATATACATTACATACCTTAAAGGCAGTAAATCAGTAAAATCAAATAGAGCTGTTACCTAACACCTAAGGATTAGTATGCTTTTTTGTATTTACTGCTTTACTGCTTTAACTTTCTGCTTTACTGCTTTAACTCACCTGCTTTTACTGCTTTAACTCGCATACATTACAGAACCTAAAGCAGTAAAGCAGTAAAAACAATCTAGAGGTGTTACCTAACACCTAGGTGGGATTAGTATGCTTTTGTTTTTACTGCTTTACTGCTTTAACTTTCTGCTTACTGCTTTAACTTCTGCTTACTGCTTTAACTTTTCTGCTTTACTGCTTAACTTTCTGCTTTACTGTTTTTAACTCTCTTTGCTTTACTGCTTTAACTCATATATTTATTCAACCATTATGTTTTTTATTTTGCTTTAATACTTTTTATTTATTTTTTATTATTATTTTTATTATTTTTATTATTTTTATTATTATATTATTTTTATTATTATTACTTGTTGTTATTTACTTTCATGCCTATTCGTTATTAATTATTTATTGAACACAACATTCACTACTGAACATCATATACACCACCATTCACTATGACATTATACACAACACTTCACCATACCTGCCACTTACATAACCCATAGACACCTTACATTCTACACCATTATACCAACAACCGCGGTTCACACCAACACACACACACACACTAACACACCACACACACACACACACGCACACACCACGGCAACACACACTTACACTATTAAAACACATAATCACTAATAGCACAACACACAATTTAACACCACATTCACTATGACACTTTACATTACTAGCCAATAGACACTATACAAACATTTACACTTATACACCACACAACCACACACACACCCAACACACAACACACACTCCACACACAGAATTTTAACATATACACTCCACCCAACACACAGATATTACTTATACACTTCACGCAACAATTATACCTAATACACCACAAACAGATTACTTACACTCACGCCATATTTACTTAAACCACTCACACAGACAAAATTTACTTTAACACTCACAACACAGATTACCCTTACACACCCGTAGATTTTACTTACACATTATAACGTATATTTTATTAAAAACATTTATGTTTTAAATTAACACCGAACATTTATATTACTCAATCACATACTAACTAAATTTTTCAAAGTCTCTAATAAAAAACAATTCTCCATAACATAAAAACATCCACAAATTCCACTTATCTTTGAAACAAACGAAAAATTATTATACAAAACTGATAATTACTTTTATTCGTTTTATATTTTCTAAATATCAAGTTTTATAACCAAAATACTTTTTACTAAAAATCTATATGAATTTTTATCCTACAAAACATTCACCTAATATTTTACGTACCTTAACACAGACCAATAAATCAAGTAAATTCAGCTTAAGGTCCAGCCCCTAGCACCCTCTACACCAAGCTATGCCCCGTTATGTTCTATTGACTTACTGCTTTACATCATCCTTAGCCATGTAATAAGTATAAAAAATAACAAAATAAGTTCTTATCTGCTAACATAACATGTATTTTATTAAAAATCATTCTAGTTCTTATTTTAAAAAATAACAATTATTCACTTACATTATATATTATTGCGCTCGATGTTAACTAAAAAAAATTCAAAGTTTTTTAAATAATTTGGATTTTCTTTATTATTATCTATGTACATTGACATTCCCAATCCAAAACGAGAAAACACAACAACCCGCACTCTTACAAGATACGAAACTGACCTTCTCTGAAAATCTTCGTGAATAACTACTTTTAGGCCTCAAAATTAAGGATAATCCTTTTTGTTATCCCGGGACCGATTTAGACCTAATTCCAGGTCAAAATATATTTCAACTGAACTTTTTCTGTAAAATGTGGTGCAATAACTACGTTAGGCCTAAATTTTGGCTTAAATTTAGGATAAGCCTTTTTGTATCCCAGGCTGATTTAAGCCTAATACCACCAGGTCAAAAGGTAATTCCATTATAGACAAGAATCGAGGAATCAATGTTATTATATTTATAAATATATCCTTCAAACTGAAACATGCTGGATCGGTAAGATTCTTTAAGCAGGTAAGAAGGAATTGCTTTCCTTTCTTGTTGAGTGGACGGAGTAATCCTTATCTCTATATGACCTCGTATGTGTTTGGTCGAGAATTATTTTATCGCTTTTTTGGTTTTACGTATGTTAAAAAACATGTTTTTTCATATCACTGAACCTGGGGCTCGTCTTATTTAACAAACTCTTTAACCACATAACATGTCAAACATATTTCATTTAAGAAAGTAAAAAAATAAAGGATACTAAAACCTTTACTATATAATTAGGAAAATTTATAATCATTATCTTACAGTCAATTATAATATATTTATATATATATATATATAATATATAAATATAATAAACTAACTATATATAGAATACCTACACACTATATAATATATACTATATAATACTATATATATATATTAATATATACAATATATATATATATAATATATAATATATATAATTATATAATATATATATTAATATATATAATATATATATATATATATATATATATATAATATATATATTATATATATATATATATTATATCAATAAAGGCCAAAATTAAATATATACAAGAGTGTTAAATATATTTACAATGATTTTATATATATAAGGTTCACATTAAATATAATACAGGAATATTATTATATATATAACACTTCCACATACATTTTACACATAATGTTTATGATTATTTTATATTAAAATTCTCTAAATCTTTGCAAATATGCCAATCATTTATTTATATCATTATCGATGATATAGTTTCGTGTCTCATTAATACATTCAGTTAACACATACGTAAAAAGTTCCCGCTTCAGATATCATAGTATATTTACATTCGGGGTCACCTGCATAAATACTTTCTTGCCACTGTTTTTCTAAGTAGATAAATGAATTTCTGTACGTCTATAGAAACTTAGGAAAAGCGAATCGATGAATAGTGCCGATAGGATCAATCAATCAGGGCTTTTAAATAAAATTGCGTAGTATTCTTAGTATAACACTGTATGAATACGGTTTACGTAAATAGATACACAACCAACAAATGTCTTCAATTCAAATCTGTAATTACACATCCGCTTACCTACATCTAACATTAGTATTCATCTGCGCTGTCTAAGGCTGAATATTGTAGAATCCAAATGATGTAGGTTCAAATACTGATGTTTCATTATTTCTCTCCCATAATCTAACTTCCAAACTGATTATGTTTTGATGTTTATAAAATGCTAGAGTAAGTTGCTTATCGCTGGTTTCTTCGCACAGGCTAATAATTGTTTCGGTCCAGTTTAAAGCTGCGCTTGGTTTAAAGTATTCTGTAAGCCACTCTTCAGTGTGATTACATATACAAAGTAATTCATCTGGACTCACGAAAATATACGCTTGGTATTATAACAGGGTGATTGGGTAGCACACTTGAAAAATTCAAATCCATCGGGTTTTCTTTTATATAAGAATGAAACCCTACTTCCGGGGATCTTGATTTCCCACTGGATAATGTCTTGTATTGAGGTATACTTGTTAAGGTGATTCATGATATACACTTAGTGAAAATAGAACACTTTTATTACAAACCAGAGAGCTTGTGCACCGCTTAACAGCTAAAACGAGTATGATTTTAAAACGAGTTTGGGTCTAAAACACGCATCCTCAAATATAATTTTCATCCAATCACAGGTAAGGTTCAGGATATGAAAAAAACATGTTTTTACATACGTAAAACCAAAAAAGCGATAAAATAATTCTCGACCAATCACATACAAACGAGGTCATAAAGAGATAAGGATTACTCCGTCCACTCACAAGAAAGGTAAACATTTCCTTCTTACCTGCTTAAAGGATCTTACCGATCCAGCATGTTTCAGTTTGAAATATATTATAATAAAAATAATAATACATTGATTCTCGGATTCTTGTCTATACTGGAATTTCCTTTTGACCTGGTATTAGGCTTAATCAGCCTGGGATACAAAAAGGCTTATCCTAAATTTAAGCCTAAATTTTAGGCCTAACGTAGTTATTGCCCCACATTTTACAGGAAAAAGGTCAGTTTGAAATATATTTTGACCTTGAATTAGGCCTAAATCGCCCCAGGGATACAAAAAGGATTATCCTAAATTTAGGCCTAAAGTAGTTATTTCAACACATTTTTCAGAAAGAGAGGTCAATTTCGTATCTGTAAGGAGTGCCGGTCCATCGTTGTTGTTGTTTCTCGTGATGGATTGTCAATGTACATAGAAATAATAATAATAAAGATAATACGGAATTATTTAAAAAACTTTGAAAATTTTTTAGTTAACATCGAGTGAATAATTGTTATT
>JABUQX010068733.1:0-17500 GCA_015478945.1 Trachelipus rathkii | reverse complement strand
AACATAAACATTCTTGGACTAAACATAAATAGGGAATTGTCTTGGAGACCTCCACATCACATCGGCTGCTAAAATGGCCTCAAAAATAGAATAAGCAGTTTGATTAGGCAATTCAATTAGGTCTAAGAATAACCAGTTATAATTAAAGGATCTTATTCGTCCTGTACTGGAATATTGTTCCCAATTTGGGGTAGTTTCCGTTTCCACCTATCTTTGGATAGAGTATTTGAAGCTTAAAGTAGAGGCTTATAAAACCTGTCCCATTAACTTTCTGACTCCCTGACCCTCTTTCTCAATGCGGCGACAGTGAGTCCCTACTCTTCTCTATAGGATTGTTACAACCAGGGCAGCGTGCTCCGAAGAGAATTACCTCTCGCATTCACTCCACCACAGCGTCCGCCCTTCGTAAACAAGAGGATGCCTTGAATTCTCTCCAAGAAATTTAGGTGGAATATATGAAAAGACCAAGGATCACTCAGTTGTGGTACCTCCTTCTTTCAGCCACATCGTTTGTGGAAGTCCTTGAGCCTTCTTCATATTTTTTCCCTACAAATATATTTCAATCTTCCTCATATTTAAAGCTCCCGAGTCTGCGACCCACCCTGAGGAATTGTGTTATGGAAGGAGGCAGGTTGGCGTTAACTTTCCATTTCATTAATTTTTGTATTCTTTTGTTAATTTTTTTTTGTTTACTTTAACACTTCACCTTTACTTACTATTGCCTTCCTTTTCAGGATCTTGCCAGTGAAGATGTACATCGATATAGATATGCGATTATTATATATATATAATATATAGCTATATACTATTCATATACTAAATATTATATATATCATATATAATATATATATATATATTATATACATATATATAATATATACTATATATATTATATATATAATTATATATATACTAATAACTATATATACTCTAATTAATATATTCTTCAGTGGATGTTGCTATTTAAAATGTTGATTCGTGGTCTGCTTCTCATTAAGCAGTAGTTTCCTGATTACAGTACGTAGTGAATTGACTGCATTCTACATCATATGTGGTTGGGTTGGATCTGGGAATGAAGTTTGAGATTTTGTTTGTAATATAGAGCCTGTGTGAAGAAAGAAGGTATACTTGAGTTGTTGGTGGCGGTTGAGGAGAGAGGCTATGTGGCATGGATATTTGGGTAGTTATGGTTTTGGCAAACTCAACTTAAGTGTTTGTCATTCCAGACTGTACTCTCTAATGAGTAGGAATTTTAGTCTCCTTTGTGTACATGTTGCTGTGGTTGATAGTTGATGTATCATCCTGATTATTGATGATCGTAGTGCTTTGCTTTTGAGTTCTTTATTTGTTTTTAGTCAGCATAAAAAGGTGCAAGTTGGGAGAGCATTGTATGATTCTTTATTTTTTTATTTGTTATCGCTTGGCGAATGTTTGTTTTTATGTTGCTGCAAGTCATATGCGACCGAGGTCTCTCTATCTGGTTAGTTTCTTGATTATGCTGAGTTGAAAATTACTGTCTGCATTGTTCTAATCAAACGGTTTAGCATGAGTTGTTCAACGTGTTAACTCGAGGATTTGGAGTTTATAGAGAGGTTGTTTAAGTAAGATTTGGTTGTTTAAGTAATTTGGGGGGTTGTCGGTGCCAATACCAGCGAGTCCAGTGCGTGATTATTGTGTGATCGATAATAAATATGATGAGCATTCTGTTTTCTGTAAGAAAGTTGAAGTGATTGATGTATTGTATGTGGCA
Organism: Trachelipus rathkii; assembly: GCA_015478945.1. NCBI lineage: Eukaryota > Metazoa > Arthropoda > Malacostraca > Isopoda > Trachelipodidae > Trachelipus > Trachelipus rathkii. The sequence continues at coordinate 15,750 of JABUQX010068733.1, read as the reverse complement.
GTTATGGCAGTGTTTCAGTTCCGTGTGTAGTAGGCGTATAGGTAATATCGTCCGCGATGGGTTGTTTTGTATATGTGTCTGCTTTTGGTTGGTAGAAGAAGATCGGGCTGTGAAAAAGTTGAAATAATGTGGGTGATAGAGATTGCACCTTGGCGTACTACGTCGTGAATGTTTTTCTGTTCAGTATTTTGCAATATAGATCTAAAGACTTTCGAAAGCTGACGAGCAAGCAAACGCGCGCGCACAAACACCTGTCGCACCAAGAACCGGTAAAACACCACATATTTCTTTTGGGTAGGGGCGAAAAGGATCTAAGGATTTCAGGTCCAGCTTCCGGACCGAACAGTCATAATAATATAATATATATATAGTACTATATATAATTTTTTTTTTTTTTTTTTTTTTTAGTATAGTATATATTATATATATATATATATATATACTATATAATAATATAATAATATATATAGTAATAAATATAATATAGATATATAATAATATATCATTATATTACTATATTATATAATATATATATATACGATATATATATAATAATTATAACTACTATATAATATATATTATATATATATATATAGATATATCATATATATATATATATATATTATATATATAGATATATATCTATATAATATAATATAATATATAATATATATATATATATATATAATATATATACAATATTATTATATAATATTTCACAAAAAAGCATACCCTACTTTTCCTCTTTATATCGTATCCTGGGGCAGAGACATAGATCGGCTCTACTCGTGAGAGACTTTCGCACAGCTACAACAATGTCTTAAATCTGATATCAATAAATTGGATAAAATTATTGTTATTCGAAAATGCCTAAATGATGATAGCAATTCATATTTGTATTTCTTTGTATAGTTTTTAGGTCGTTAAAGTATTATTTACTTAACGAAATTAGTTACTAACAATCCAGTAAAGATGGCGTGTTTTTACTCGGCACATAGAAATGTAATGCTAAGGCACAACCTAAAACAGATCTCCATCCAAGGATAGTTTGGTAAGATCCATTACAAGTTTCCACCAGTCAGCGTAACAATATCAGCAGACATCTACTTTCAGAATTAAGAGAGTTTTTAACACTGCTTTAAAGGAGGAAGAGTGAGACCTACACTTTGATCAAACACAAAAGCGTGGAGTTTCATCAGCATAATGCAAAACATATAACATAAATAATTAGTAAAATGACTACATGAACACCTCGACTAGAAATAAATCTTTCACTATACTCAGAAACTAACTAACCTCTCCTCATTTTTTCTTCCATAGCATCATAATTCTTTTACAAGGATAATATTAATTAAATATAAATATTTTAGTGAATAAGCGTATAATTGATAACACTGTATATATAATGAATAAAATCTAATTGTGGAAATAAATTAGATAATTTATATTAGGATATATTTCTACTTAACGGGTTACGGTACATAATATTATATATAATAGGCATGAGGTTTATAACACTAATACACATACACATACACATTACACATACATAATATACACATACACATACACATGATACACTAATACTAACTATATAACCACATTATCTGCATACATAATACATAATATAATACACTCACATAACCATACACATACACATACACATACACACATATACACATACACTAACTACAGACACATATACACTACACATTAACAATATATCATACACTACACAACTAACATACAACACACTATAACATATACACATACACATTACACATTACATAACATACACATTAACACATTATCAACCATACACATATACATTACACTATAACATACACCATTACACATACACTTACACTAATATACACATACCACATACATATTAATTAAAAACACATTTACACATATATTATACATCATCAACTAAATTAATCATATACGTATATATATATATATAATAATTTATAATATTATAGGTAATTAATATATATATATATATATATATATATTATAATATATATATATATATTATATATTAATTTATATATATATTATATTAATTATATTAATATAATATAATTAATCTTAGGAAATTTTTTGTTTCTTTTGAGGCAACTCATTACTCCATATTTATCGTATATAATTTTATGATCATAGTGATTATAAATCCTAATGATAAGACTACTTTTATATTTTAATAATCATGATTTATGTTCAGTCTTATTAATAATATTATTATATATATATATATATGATATATATATATATATAATATATTATATATATATATATATTAATATATTAATATATATATATAATATATATATTATATGTCCCCATATTTATTAATAATAAAAAAAATCTTAATTTAGTGATGTTAATGATAAATAGGAAATAATAATAATTATAGATTAGTATTTATATTATTAAGTTATATATTAAGTAGTATATTTGTTTATTACTATACCTCAACTATAATGTAACTTTATCTCTCTCAGTCAACTTATTGATCTAAATATCAGAAAATAAATTATATATATATATATATATAATATACTGATTATTGTTGTTTATGTTATAATATTTAATACAAAGTTGTGACTTATTTAACTTATGATATATTAAAAAAATTGAAAAAAATAATAAAGAATACTTGACCTATTCTTCTTACTTATCTTTGGCTCATTAAGATATTGCGACAGTTACAAATATATTTATTTTTATTATGTGTATATATTATATATATAATATATTATTATTATATAATTATAATATAATATATATATATTATATTATTAATTATATATAATAGTATATATATATAGTTATATATAATTAATAATATATATAATATTATTATATATTATATATATATATTAATATATATATGGTTCAACTCTGGTGAAAAGAATTAAAGGCCTATACTCAGAAAACCCATTCCACGAGTTATGGAAAAATTAATTCTAAGTCTTAAAAGTTGCTATGCTGCAGAGAGAGTAATGAAGAGAGATAGAGAGAGAAGATTATTATATAGAGAGAGAGAGAGAAGAGAGAGATAGAAGAGAGAGAGAGAGAGAGATGAGAATGAGAGGAGATTATTTATAGGAGAGGTAATTGCCATAGAATAAAGAGAAGAAAAGAAGGAAGATATGGATACAAATTAATACGATGGAGTGTGAAGTGTATGAAGTGCTCAAAGCACATATGAAGGTTTACGATGTTTTATTCGTCAAAGTGTTAAATAGATATCAATGAATGTACTATATCATAGCAAGAAAATCCACTAATCGAACGTTCTATTATCGAAAAATTTCTTATTATACATAACAATCTGAGTTTAAAGTTTAGTGAAGATTGATTAGGTGTTTTCATTAAATTCATTTCGGTCAAGGGCGATAGCGTTAAAATTGTAGAAAAATACTCTCAAAAAAATTTTTTGAGAAAGGCTCTTTGATTATAACTTGGTAGGTGAAACTAACCTTATTATTTCGTGACACTAATTAATATTTTATATTATGAATTTAGTAGCAAACGCATCTCCAGAATGAATAGGTGAATGTTGAAGCTGATTGTCTGAGAAAAATATTATGCTCGCTATTACAAGGGCAGGTGACCATACTTGGAAAAGCGGTTTTGAGAATCAAAGAATTAATACAGTCAAATATTCTCAAATTTGTAGACTTAATTTAAATTTGATATAACACAATGTTAATACATGGAAATCATCTTTAACACTATTTCTCTAGAAACCCTAAGAGCTCCGCAAGCAATGTTTGAGGTTCGATACATCATGTTCTTAATATTATGTATTATAATTTTTATATTTGTTTATTCTAAACTACTATATAATATTTTAATATTCTGAGGTGGTACAAAAGCTATCGTCCTATAACTATCACTTGTATTCTGTTAAAGGATTAAGGCTTTATTCAAATATTACATTTGATCATGATTTTAATATTCTTTGTCATCTACATACAAGCTAATTTCACGCCTTTGAACATTTGTTTTTAATATCATTCTTTGCGAGGTGTTTTTATGTACTGTCCTCATACTTCACAACTTTTTCTAACTATTTTCAAATTTTAAAAATTTTCTAAATTTCCAAATTTGACTATTTTTGAAAACGCTAATTCCCACTGTATGATATATCATAAGTTATTAAAATCTATGAAACATTCGCAATTTAATTATAAATACATTATAGGAAATCTCTCATATTATTAGTAGAGTTTGTGACGGATATAAAGCAAAATTTGTCTGATATATATAAAAGTCAGTTTTAAGGAATCGTATTAATAAGCTATATCATTAAACTTTAATTGAATAACTAGTGCGTCATGCGCGCGAATGTGCCCTATAGTTTTACTGTGCGAAGGTGGATAAGGATTAGATATAATCGAAAAACATCTCACGTATCTTATTATCGATTTAATATAATTTGTAATAAGTAATTAGTATTATAATCTAATTATTTTATATTGATATTTATAATTTTAAAATATAAAATAATATATTAGGTATATATATATTATATTATATTATATATATATAGTTAATGTCAAAATATTTTTTACTTATATAATCGTATATAATATTTAATATTGCTTACAGCCTTAAAACAAGAATAATTATTTTTGATATTGAGAATAAGTTAAGTGAGATTATATAGTAGAGATATAGTTTATTAGGTGATTAGATCGGTGTGTAATAGCGGATTTTCTTCCTTGTGCATATTCCAGCTATATGTGTCAAATTTATATCGCATTAATTTTTACTCTCTCTTAAATTTTTCCAGTCTATTCTCGTCTCAATATTTTATTGAGTTCTCTTTGAAAGTGATTAGAATCAATATTCAAATTTTCATTATATTAATTGACTAAATATTTCTCCTATAACTCAGGTGTTAAAAATCTTTTCTCTTAGACGGAAGAAAATTGATTCTGTCATATTCTGAAGAAAATAGCTCAGTATTGTTATGTTAATGCTTGTGCTTTAGTAATGTATGTAGGATTATTGGGTGATAAAAATATATAAATGATTTTGTGAGAGTCATGTTGATATTTTCTCTATAAAGGCTATGTCAGGTGTCAATAGACCACAAAAAGTGTTGTAGGTAAAGTACTCGTATAGTATGTATGTATGTTATGTGATAATTGTGATTATTGTCGATTTGTATAGGTGTTTTTGATTTATGATTTTATGTCTATGGCTTAATGCGTTATGAGATAGGGAGATTAAGATCTGATATTAGGCTCATGAGTAAATTTCTTGTTTTCTATCGAGTAATTGTCTCATCGTTAGTTGCTCAAGTAACTAATAGAAACGATTTAAACCTTTGAAATAAATTGAAAATTAAAGATTAGCAAAAATGGTGAAATGCAAAAAATCAAGCAACTTTGGTCTGTTTACACTAAATGAATTTTTTCTCAATTAGAGACAATACTCTTTTAGAACCATTTGTTATAATTACCAAGCAAGGGTTAAATTTAATATTAGTCTACTCTTATAGTGATGATTAATGCTGCTAAAGACAGAAATATTAAAAGTCTCAAATAAAAAAAGAAAAAAAGTAATATAAAACAGACACTATATGCCACATTTTACCATTTTTAAGCGAAACCATTGCTGAATCCTAGTATGAACTTATCACTCTCCAAAATTGTGAGCTTGTCTGGAGCAGCAGCGATGAAGGAGTCTCATTCGATTGAAGATTGGTGGACCAAATTAGAAAGTTGTGTATCACAAATACTTGTAAGATTGATCGATGATTATATCACAATCGACAATCGTTTTATAGAATTTTTAATGAGTATGATTTTTCGTGTGGAAGTTTCCATTGGTTTGATGACGTAATAATTGTAAATGTTTTCCACATCTTAGGAGATGCCCTCAACGAATGTTGTAATGCTATTGATGATCTGTTCAGCGGTGCGATCTCATTTACGAAGAAAATGTAATGCAAAATCTCCCTATGACACTAGACGCTGCAGAAACTTATTGTGTTATATTAGATTGTCTTGAATTTTGATAAATAATTTTTTATTAATTTTTCAGGATAATGTATTTATTTGATTTATTTATATAATATAATTTATTATTTTCTATTCATATAATAATTATTATTATAGTAATTAAATTTAATTATTAATATAATATTATGTGATTTATGAATTTATTTTTATTTATTAATGTGTTTTATTATTATCTAATATTTAGGTTTTAATTTATATGTTATATAATTTTTATATAATAAGTCAATATTAAGTATTCTTTATTAATACGGGGAGAAACTTCTTAAAAAAATATTTTAGTAATTGTATATTATTTGTATATAGTAATATTATTTATAGTTATATAAGTCAGTATGAGTTTACCCTAAATCTTTATGCTTTTTAGGTGGCGCACCCCCATAATAAATAAAAAATTATAGATTTTATTAAATAAAAACTATTATATATTTTCATATATAATTATATATATAATTAATATTATAGTATATTAATATTAATAATAATTATATTATATATAGATATATATATATATATATATATATATATATATAATATATATATATTATATATTTATATATATATAATATTAATTTATTATATAATATATTAATAATATATATTAATATATTATATATTAATTATATTGATATAAGTTACTTGTATGGCTAAAGGCTTCTCATATATAAGGTATTATTAACTATCTCCCAATTCCGCGTGATAGTGAATATTTATTACTATCCTCGTGACATCCGCGGATAGTGAAAATCAATATCCATCCGGTACACCTCTAATATATTATATATTAATATTATTATATATATAATAATAAAATATTATATATAATAATATATATTATATATATATATATTTTTATAATTAATATATTTAATATATATATATATATATAGATATATATATTATATATTATAATATTAATTATATATATAATATATATATATTTAATTATTTTAATAATATATATATATATATATAGGGTTAGAGTAGCGCGCGTACTCGCAGCGATGAATTTATCTCCCATTTGACTTATGGTATGACATTCTAGTGCCAAATGGTTCGCCTTTCTTATCTGCGTCCATTATTACCACATTTCTAATCCTATCCAGACAACATTACTTAATCAGATTCAACCATACCTTTTTATTACGCATATATTTCATATTATACACTAATACTATATCAACAACTCACTCTTCTAAGAAAACATCTTACAGATACCACCTTAAAATTATATATCCTTGTGTGTTGGGAATGAAAAGTATAACATTGCCCACACATCGGTTATAGTTTCACTGTGGCAGTGTTACTATATAGAAGGGACTAAATACGGTACGGTTATAGTAGTTGGGTGTGGTGATTGACCCTCATAACTACCATCTTATCTTTTGCACAGTAATGCTGATAATGCATGTCTCGGAAGTAAAGTATTACGTGTAAACGCTGTAAGCGGCCTTCTCATATTCTCTTCTATACGATAATAATGTATAATAGTATGGTTCAATGGAATGCAGAGGAATAAATGTTTGAAAGGAGGAGAGAGGTTAATAATCAAGGTTTTATCGATTGATATAGATGTAGATAATGTTTCAGATGAAATAATATATATATATAATATTATAATATATATATTAATATATATATTAATATATTATATTATATTATATATATATAATATTAATATAATTATATATATATATATATATATATATATTTATATATTATTATTATATATATATATATATATATATATATTATTATATATTAATATTATAGATATTAATATAATATATATGATATAGTAATTTAAATTGATTCTAATTGAAACTAAGTGATAGGGTCTTAATATTTTTGTATTTGGGTAAAACTGTGTCCTGTGAACAGAAAATTAGGGCAACTTTTACTTGAATTTTTATAGTATAATATTCATATATTATGTATTTTATATTACTTCTTAATTTTAATTTTTATATTATATATTTCTATACTCATATTTATGGTATTTGCTAATATAATATAAAGTACTATAGTATAGTATTATATAATTATATATTAGTTTTACAAATAATAGCTATAATTAAAAAATTTAAGTCCTATATCATACTTTTTATAAAGACAAATTTAATTGAGAGTCTTAGACAAGTCAAGTAACATATGTATCGATAATTTTGAGTTTTATATTATTTGGCTTTCCTAATTTAAGTATATAGAAATAGAATTACTCAATTGGTCTTCCGACTCGTTAATTTTTGAAATGTATATAATAATAATTAATTATGACATTAAAACTATCGTAGTAGTAAAAGTTTTAAGATTATTTAGGTGTGTACTCATCAACTTTTAATTTTGAATTCGTATCCAATTATTATTTATTAATTTAGTATAACCATATTCTGGTAGACATAGTCAAATAACAATGTATCGATATTTAGAGAATTTAAAACAATGTATCGATAATTTTGAGAGTTCTTATCATTTCTTTCGTCTGGGTGTACGAAATAGATTTAACTGACAATTTTCAGATTTTAATAATTATGATATTATTTATATTTATAAAAAATAAAATATGGTATATATATGATAATATTATATATATATAATGATTATATGCTCTAAAATTATTTTCAAAATAATAGGCAAGATAATATAAATATGTGTAATTAATAATAGACTTTATATGAATACAATGATGAAATAGTAAAACTACTAAGATTTACTGAGATAGTTTTGGGATTGTCTTTATTTCTCTATCTTTTGACATCTCTTTTATTTGTCAATTATTAATTATTTACTCTTAATAAATTTTATTATTTTTTGATAATTTTATTATGTCTATATATTATATATATATATATATATATATTATGTTAACTAATTCTATTAATTTTAATAGGTGCTAAAATATTTATAGGGTTAGTGAATGATACCGATGAAGCTATTGTGATAGAAAAGTATGTATCCAGTGATATCACTGTTGAGTATGAATATACCGTAGGATAATCGGTCGTAAAATGTATTTCACGTGCAGCTGATTGTATGTATGTTATCGGTATGTATGTAAATTACGCAATATATTCAGGTACTCGTAATTATCACTTCTCTCGTATATCTGGGGTATGTATGTTATCTCCCAATAAGAGTTATTTGGCAATAGTTATCTGGGTGTCAATCCATGGTATGGTAATATAAGAAAAAAACTGTTTAAATGCTTGGTCAGCAAAAAATTAGAGTGGTGGTGAAATAATTTTGTTCTTGGTGTTAAATGTAACTAATTTGTGATACGCTTTATGAAATAAATTGAATAATTATAGTAATTAGTGAGGTTGTGAAAATATCCAATAATAATATTCTCGAGATTTGCTGTAATCAGGTTCCCACGATTTATTCTCAGATGTGCAATTCTAATAGGTTCGCTCCTTATCATATTTGGCATTATCTGAATGATTAATTCACATGCAAACGCAACATATTGTTCTCGCATAGTTAATCATTGATGTGGTTACTGTCCGCTTTCTTATAACACTACTTTTCGAGAGCACAAGTTTTATGCATTGTCGCTGATATATCAAGGATAGGGATGGATGGTACGCTTTAGTACGCTCTTAAATGTCATGCGCATGCACAATGACTGGATGATTGCTTCATCCATCTGAAATACAGTCGGATGGTACGTCATTGTTCACTCAGGGTGTAACCAAGGAGTTGCTGAAACGTTTATTCTTATTATATTGCAGCAGTTGTATTTTAGAGGTAAGGGAATGTATTAGACTGATATGGTCTTCTAGAGATTTGTTTGTCATTGAATACCAAACTTGGACATACTCTAATTTGTTGAGCCATGGCACAGAGTAACATTTTATCGTAAAAGAGAAGCGAGCTGCGGAGTCTCTTTCAGTTCAGATGGTAAACGCTTGCTGTAGTGTAGTGAAGGTTGCAGGCCTTACTACTCGCATATGGGACTCCCAGATACGATGAGGTGAGTGGCGACTGTTTTATTGACACTTTCCAAGAGCAGTTTTAAAGTGTGTGTTGTTACACCAACGGCAACAGGTATGCTCGGTTCCAGTAGGGTCGGTACGATTGAGAGAGGAGTATGCAAAAAATCAAGACAGTTTGGAAAGGCTACAATATCAGAAGTACATGGATGGTTAAATATGCGTCTACCTAAAAAGGTAAACATTTTGCTCGGTCCAGCAAGCAGGTTTCACCAAATATCCCTGCTTCCTGTTGCTATTGGGATAGCCGGGCGACAAAGGATCACTGGACCAAAAGAGAATGGCCACGAGGGAAACCTTGACGCCAATTGGTGACAGAACATCGTACGTGAACCACTTGTACAGAGAAAAATCATCTTTACTCCACTACACATAAAACTTGTTTGATGAAAAACAATTATGTGAGGCCTCTGACCATGATGGTGAATTGCTTTGCTACCTTATATGCTTCAAACGTTTCCTGGTCTGAGTGCCGAGGAGAAGAAAAAAAACTGGGATATTTGAATGGCCCACAAATACGGACAATCCTCCGTTGATGCTGCCTTTGCTTACAACAATGACTGTGTTGAGGCAACGAGCGTTGGAATGCTTTTTTCAGATGTAGCAACTAGAAATTATAACCTCTCGGGGAACAGAGACAATTTATTGCCGAGAATGCCTCGAACTAACATTGTACACGAACTGCAGACAGTTTTATTCTCATGGATTTTACTGAATGAGTATAAAGTTCTTTTTAGAACGAATAACTTACATTAATTAATACATCTCCTGATAGAATAAAAAATTTTTTCCTTGGTATAATCATCTTTAGTGGAATATAAGAAATAGATATGATACAAGTTTTAAAAAAGTGATACGTTATACCTTTACGATAGATCTAAGTTTTATTGGGTTAAATGACTCGTTACCATTGGTGCAAGATTGGTAATTTTATTTAATGATTTGATTGTGTATTTTATAAACGGTTTTCATACATAGTTCGATATGTTTATGTCTATGTTGATATTCCAGACGTCTAAGCAACAGACCTATGCATTTCGCTCTTTACGAATAGTAGATAATCTCTTAATACCGAAGTTCGGTGTAAGAAGGTTATTGTGTGTTTTAAGCATATAACTAAACCCAGTGTTCGTAATAACTAAATACTACGTTCATTTGTTTAGTGCCATATTACTCTATTTAGTGATTCAGAAGTGGTTTTTGTTGTCTACACTTGCATAATCCTTATTGTATAGACATAATATTCTATCAAAGATATGGTGAATATGATCAATTGGTGCGATTTGTTCTCTTCCTTCATTATATCCAAGTAGTGGAGTATAATATGAATTTTATATATATTACAAACTATATACATGTTGCTAATGATTATATATACTATTTATTTTTATCTATAATATAAAGGTTAAGATAATGATTTTATAAAATGTTTTGGTATACTAATATATATAATACTCACTAAATTATCAAGGAGTAGGAACTTCTCTATTATAGTATAGTAATTTGATATATATTTATATTCATACCTATACATAATTTCCGTATAGGAATTTCTCGAATAAACCCGTATGCTCACTACTATATATATACTCATGCTCAGAAACTCTGTCGCTCTAACGATCGAACCACGTTAGCTGGAAGTTTATAATATATTAGTATAATATAATAATGTATATATACAAAGTGTTTAGTGCACACTCTCAATGACATTAAGAATGTGTTTAAATACTCTCGTTAAAGTCTTATAATAGTTACACAATAATATAGAATAAGAGTCGGCGCTAATCAATTACGTTTTATCGGTAACGAACTCGATTCGCGAACTGCTCTCACGTTAATCTCTCACTCTCGAATATAAGACCGTCGCTTCCTAAATTTTGTATAATTTTTCATTTATTATTGATTGTTAATTATGTAACGCATGCTATAGTCGGACCACCGAACTGCCTTCACCTGGGTGTCTGTTTCTCTTTTTTAAAAGAAATTTGGATTGAGAAGAGATGTTGCACAGGCTCCAAAATTTCATCTCCGTAGCTTGTAAGGCGTAATAATTTTACTCGCAGTATTAGTATTCGCTTCAAGTATCGTAGAATACTTTTTGATGAATACTAAGGTAGCAGCTTTAAGCAAATGTCGTAGGTAGATGGTATATAGGAAAATTAACTTGTCAGTGAAACACAGAAGATGGAGAGAGTTCCACAGAACAGTTAGTGTAGGAATATTGGGTGTTAAAGATAGTTAATACTCAGCTCAGCAAATTAGTAGTATAAGCGCTTGAGGTGGAGCTGGTGCTATACAGTATATCTTTACTCTAAGAGAAACTCATGTTTGCGCAGTGAAATACAGCCACCTCTTTGTAAGCCTATCGGAGGGAGTAGAGTAGTAAAACTTGAAATTAAGATAGGATTGGTTCCAAGACGTTTTAGTCCCCCCCTTATTACCAAAATAGAAATATATACCAGTGTGTAACGTTCCCTCGAATATCATCTTGCACTAATACATTCTAGAGTCAGCCCGTAATATTTGTTCCAATGACGAATTGAGTGATTAAATATTATTGTCCAACATCGCGCCGCCAAGATAGAGGATTTGTGGAAACTCTCGCGAGAATAATAATCAATTTATATCCTCTTATAGCTTATTGAAACTCCTGCCTGTCTCATAAAGCGTGTGATTATTAGGATATTTTCCTCCATGACGCCCTCTCCAGTAAATATGAGACTAAACACTCAGGTAAACTCAGATATACAAGGCCGGATGAGTAGAGCCACTCTTTTGCTATCAAGCTGGAGTATACCCTGATGAAGGAAAAAAATAGTACATCGCAGTCTATCAGAATCACTCTCCAATTATTCATTTTTAGTGAAGGCTTAATTACGGCTCTCAATTTTACAATTTGCTAGAAATACAAAAGTTCCGTTGTGTGATTCGGTGAGGATATATACCTATAGACATTATTTTATAGAATTAAAGGACACCTCGACATAAGATTGTTCTGATATTATATTGTTCGAACAGGAGAGACGAAAAGAACCGTCAACGTTTAGTGAAATTGTTTGAGAAATGGTATTTATAGACTTGAGGGAGTAGAATGGTGTGTATGAAGTGATTTTTATAAAGATATAGAATTTGAATTTCACGCCAGTTACAGACGCCTTACATCCAACCTCTATCCAGCAGGGAGAATAGAATCGAAAGCCTACCACGAGATGGGAATTCCAGAAGACAAGATGGACTGGAAATGATATAAGGTTGACGAAAGAGGGTCGAGTCATCGGCATGTGAGTGGATAGAGTTAGATGTGCAGGTGGTGAGAAAAATTTGGATTAATGTAATGAAATGATAGGTAATGGGTTTGGGAGATGAGATACGCCTTTTCTAGAGGAGACTACTAGAGCTTAAGATTGAACATTGCAAAAGAATGAAAGTCGCCGCGGTCTACTCAACCGGTATGCCCTCTTAGAATCGTGGTTTAGTAATTTGATACTAGTTAAATGTTATAAGAGTCATCTAACTAGTAAAAGCAACGAGTTTTAGCGTGTGATAATCAAGAAGAGAGGGGAGTTCGGAGAGCGAATGATTGTCGTGACCTATAACATCTCGCTCGGTCAAATGCTTGTCTAATGATCATAAGGGCTCAATCGACAGACAAAAGAATTTATTTGCTCTCTCCGAAAGATATATTCCATTAATGGCCGGGCAAAAATCTCGATACAAGCGTATTAATTTATATAGGAGCGACGTATGTTGTCGCAAGTCTAGACTTTGAACACCAAAAGCAAAATTTAGTAAATTTCATTTAATTTTAGCAGTTATACTATAGCGATTCTCGCGGAAAGATGACGAGAATGATAGATTTCCATACTATTGGATTAAAGTCTTAGAAGTGTGGATGAGTTGTTGTACAGTAGCTTATCATATAAACTTATGATAGTGCATACAAGTGTTGATCTGACGCTCTATTAAGGGGCGTTAGTTAGAATGGTAGCTACGAATGATGGCGCTCCATATACGCCGCTTTTTCTTTCTGAAATGAAGTATGCGGATTTTTAGGTTTAAATTGTGTAGAGCGGATTTGTACCATAACTATAGAGGAAAAGTATAGTATTAAGACATAGTATAATATATGCTTGTACGATTTTTGTCAATTCGGTGTACAGCATCTAGAAAGGCACACTATTCTCGCTTCAAAAACCTCTCGGGTCTCCATTTTTCTCTCTCGATAACCTCATGTGATAAAATTCGACTAATAAATTACTGAGATTTTAAAAGTAAAACACACGAAGGTAATAATATAAAACACATTTTAAGATGATCATAATTTTAAAGAGTGTTTTAAAGATAAATTATTTAGACAGAAAATTATGACTCTTATTTCTTGAGAAGGTCTTTTATCTAATAAATTACTCTCTAAAAAATCTGATACGATACAAATATTATCTCTTATAATAGTTTATCATAAATAAGTTAACGAGTTATGTAAATAATTAATAAAAAATTTTAACTCTATAATTACCTAGGACCGCTCATGCGTTTATATATACGATAGATAACGGAAAGCGATTAAAGGAGTTAACGTCAATAAAGATTAACAGAAGTTGTCAAATTGACTTACGGGAACATTTTCAAAAGTTTAAAACTCTTAATTAACTCGCGCTCAATATTAACGCTGTTAATGCCACCTTATGGTAGATATATTATCTGTTTAATATTTTTAAAATATATAATATAGATATATTATTGCTCAAGTATTTTAATTATTTTATAATATATATTTACTCCAATTTTTTCTTATATATATGCCAAATATTATAACTTATAGCTATATACTTATCAATTTAAATAGTATACTTGACTAAAATTTCTAAGTCCGTATCTTCTCTCTTTATAGTTATATATATATATAATATTATATTATCCTTTCTTTATGTTGTTCCCTCTTTCTTTATATATATATATATATACTACTATATACTAAAATCCCAATAATGTGATAGACCCTCTTGGAAAAAAGGGTAAAATCATAAAATTTTTACAAATCTGTGTTACACACACAAAATATCTCACAAATACGATGTGATATGCAAAAACCATTACATTTTTGGAATCAGCATGTCAATAATCAATTGCAAAACCCGTTCTAAGAAATTCATGGTTTACCAGTGTTATATTACAAAGTAATAAAACAAAAGTAAATAACTATTTCTTACATATAGTAAATCTCATCTTCACATATTAAAAATAATTAAATTGAAAATTTGAAAAGTTTGTAAGTTATAAGAGATCACTAAACTAAACTTTCATCTCTCTCTTCTGAATAAGGGCTTTGCTCCTAATACTGTGTCTCTATCTCTACTCTCTCCAGATCTACATCTCATCTCTTTCTCTAGCTCGAGTTCTCCATTCTGCCATCTGCTTCTTCGGTCTTGATAAATCCTCTCATTTCTCTCGTCTCTGCTCTCTCGCTTCATATAATATTCCCTGTTCTAAATATTCTTTACTTTTCGACTTTGATCTGTAGCGGTTACACAGCACTCCTACGCTCAGTTCTTTTTTCTACCAGTGATATAAGGTATATTTTTATTGTCTAGTTTTTTTTCAATAAATTCATTTATAAAACTATGTTTCTCAGTGTTTTTCCAAAAATTGAAGGGAATATCATTGTTTCATTTCTTAGGTGTCAATAAGTTACTGCTCTCTAATGTCCTCTCGTTTTT
>JABUQX010068732.1:0-12500 GCA_015478945.1 Trachelipus rathkii | reverse complement strand
ATAATATATATAATATATATATACTATATAATAATATAATAAAATAAGCCCTTTAGCCTGCATGGTTTAAAGCATCCCACCAAAAAAAATATAAAATAAAATAAATAATAATATTAAAAATTAATAATAAATTTTTTTTATTAATTATTTATTTTTTTATCCAAGAGAAAATTAATATATATATATATATAATAATATATAATAATATTAATATAAATTATAATATATAATAATATAATATATATATATATATATATAATATATACTTATTATATATATATATATATATATATATAATATATAATATATATATATATTATATAATAAATATATATATATATATATATAATATATTATATATATAATATATATATATATATATATATATGAATATATATATATATATATATAATATATATTAATATATATATATAAATAATATATAATATATATATATATATATAATATATAATATATATAATAAAATATATATAATATATTATATATATATATATAATTATATTAATATATAATATAATATATATATATATATTAATAATATAAGATTTAATTAGATAATAAAATTATATATCATCAATTCAGAAATGGCCTGAAACCTTTTATATTCAATATCGTGCTAATATCCTGCTTAGCACGAGCTAACATTTATAAAAATAAGATAAACTGGTATAACAAATTTCAATAATGAATTAGAAATTTAATTATTTATTTTCTATTTTTTTTTTAGAAAATTATCAAATGAAAGAAAATATTACATAATTAAATAATTTTTATTTATGTAAGCTTGCAGGAAATTGGGAAAGCATGATAACGTACAAAATGATAGAATTTCACGTATAGAAAAGTGACTTCCTCCTCCGATAAGAATGCGAGATGTGTGTGTATGAATTTAGTCCGTATAAAATATTTTATAATAATTTTTGGCTTTAAGCGATCCCTTGACTTACATTCTTGATGTTGGCCACACGATTCAAGATAGTTACCATATCTAACCCTATGTAATAATGTGAGTCCTTAATTAAGTTTAGCGAATTAAATCAGTGATAATAAAATAAATTATATATATATTATACACTATATATTATAATATATAATATAATATATAGTAAAAATATTACATTTTCAAATAAATACTTATACCTAAAATCTATATAATTTATATATTGATTAAATAAGGATAATATAAGCTAAATATAATATTGCTAAATTATTATATACAGAATTATACTGATATTAATATAAATAAATTAATTATTATTTATATTAGTATAAATAAAATTATACTA
Source organism: Trachelipus rathkii (assembly GCA_015478945.1). Taxonomy (NCBI): domain Eukaryota; kingdom Metazoa; phylum Arthropoda; class Malacostraca; order Isopoda; family Trachelipodidae; genus Trachelipus; species Trachelipus rathkii. The sequence continues at coordinate 11,193 of JABUQX010068732.1, read as the reverse complement.
TATACTATATATATATATACTATAACTTATATATATATATATATATATATATACTATAATAATAATAATTATATATATTTAATAAAAATAAAATATTATTAAATATATCCATGTCATATAATATACATATATTTTTTACTATTATATACAAATAAATATCTCTTTATAAAAAATATAAAAGTCCAAAATATATATAATATATTTATAATATATATTAACTACATAATAGTATCTACATAAAATATATATAATAAATATTATTATTATCATAATTACTATTTTATTCCATAGTTATATTAGACAAACTATAAAATAGAATATAGATATATAGTATATAATGCTATATATACACCTACTTAATATATATGTATATATCACCCTAGTACATAAATACCATATCACGTATTTATATATATATATATATATAGATATATATATATATATATTAAATATATATATATGATTAAATCATACTAATTATAATTATTATATAATAAATTCTGTAGATAAAACAAATACGGTTCAAGATTATACTAAATAAATATTTTCTCGAAGTTATTAAGTATTATATAACTATTATAAGTATTATACTAGTACATTAGAATATATACTATATATTTGGAGAGAGAGAAAAAAAGAAGAGAGAAAAAAAAAAAAAAAAAAAAATGAATGAGAGAGAGAAAGATGATTGAGGGAGAATGTATAACAAGAGAGAGAGAGATGAGAGAGAGAGAGAGAGAGAGAGATGAGAGAGAGAAGAGAGAGAGTAAGCTAATAATGGGAAGGAGACAAAGATGAGATAGAGAGTAGAAAAAAGTTCCTAGAGTCGCCTCTGATGATTATGAATATTATTACCATATATAGTATATTAGTAATTAGTATATATACAGTAATATATAGTTATAACTAATTAATATCTATAAATTATATATAACATAATCTATAAATATATATTAAGTATATATATATATATAATAGCCTATAATAATAATATAATATTATACTTATATATATATATATATATATATATATATATATATATACTATATATTAAAAAACCCCCCTTTTTTTTCATTTAAGCTTAATTAGTATTAGGTAGGCAAGATGAGTTTTTTCTAATTATTTTCAAAACACATTGAAAAGTCTTTAAAAGCTGATTTCTTTATAGAGTTATACAATGCACTTGTTAAAAATAAGCGATATGAATCTTATAGCAACAGAGCAGAAAAATTCAAGTGTGAGCCTCACCGTAATCTATACAAAAAGTATACATTTTCCCATTTCTTGTTTTGTTGGTCATAAGATCGTTCAATTATTTTTCAAACTTTTTTATTAATTATTTTATTAATTATTATTATTAATTATTAATTTTATTAATTAATTTTTTTATTATTGGGATAGGGTTCGATCTCGTCGTCCAAATTCTTAAATGGGGCAATACCCCATGAAAATTAAGCTAAATGATTATATACAAAAGAATAAATTTAAAATTTTTAAATTGATAAAAAGTATATAAAAAAATAAAGACTAAATTTCAATATTATAAAAATAGAAACGAAATTATTTTGAAATTAATATTTTATTGTTGAAATGAAGTTGAAATTTTTATATAACAATGTAAATATGAAAAAATAATTAATTATGAATTTGTAAAAATAAATTTAAAAATAATTATATTTTTTTGTACAGTTATCACCATTGCTCAAGGAGGCATGGCCCCTAATCAAAGATATTAGGTAAAGAAAAATATCAATATGCCTAATATTAAAATTTAACTAAATGATTAAATAAATACACTTTAGGATACACTTTAGGATACACTTGACATTAATTCATACAAAAGGCAATAACTTTCGTAATTTTTTTTTTTTTTTTTTTTTTTTTTGAAAGTTGGGCTTTAAAAACTTCAAAAATAGATAATAAAGTGATAATATATTCTAGTATATTAATATTTATTCTTCATCTTTATATTTGCATTTGGGGTATGTACCCAAAGAGGATGGATCATATTAATAAGAGACTATAAATTTTCTCACATATAAGTATATTTAATATAAACGTACTCGTCCCCTATATTGATTATATGTAGTATAATGAAGACAATATTAATTAATCGTTCTTCACTCATATAACTAAATGGATAACCAATGACTCATTATAATAATTGATCCGTTCTAAGTTATTTTAAATCTCAAATTTAATTTTTCAAATTCCAATACCAGTTGCAGAATAAAATATCATGAAAAAAGAATATACTTCTACAATAACTTGAAACCTTGTTTCGCAATTACACCATCCCTTCACCTCACACTCAGCCTACTCCTACTCCTCTCCTACCCTCCGGCTGCCACTTTTTTTCTGTACATCCAGCATATATATATATAAAATCAGTGATGGGGTTAGCTACGCTAATCACAACTATTACCACATTCCAGTAATAAATAGATAGCAACGACTATGTAATTTTCAAATGTACAATGAGAGAGAAAAAACAAAACGAAAAGCTAGGTTAGTGATAACTACCTTCCAAACAAATACTTGAAGAAAGATTGAATCTGCGATTAATTAAATTATTATTATTAATTATTAATATATTATATAATATAATATGGATAATACAACGTTAAAGGGATCCGTTTAAGTTATTTTAATCTCAAATTTATATATATAATATACTATTATTTATATAATCATATATTGTAAATTATTATTCTATATTATATATTGATTTATTATTATCATTGTTATAATATATATTATTATTAATATATTATTATTTATTATTTATAATATTATTATTATGTGTTAAATTCTGCATCTAAGAATTGATGGTCTTCTTTTAGTAGCTTAATCTAACTATCTATTTTAGTAGTTATGAATTAGTATAAATTATATAAAGTATTCTCTATATATTTTTAAATTAATGTTATTATTATTTATTATTAACATATCTCGTGTCTCATAAATATTTCATACATGATTAGTTAATTATATTATAGTATTAACTCTCATAAGTCCCTTCTGTTGAGATATCTTTCTTCGTAAGTCAATTAGTACATCAATTGCATCTCTACTGCGAGTCTTTCACCTTTGCCTCTGACTCTTCTTATTATTTTATTAATGACAAATAAATTGATGATTCAGATATTTCACATATTATGTTCAGTTAGATCTCTCCTTTATATCTCATATTGATAATTATTATCCCTCTTCTTATAGTAATGTCCTCTATAAATATCTAATTTAAGAGAGGACGAGTGTCTCGAAATGAAATTATTCTATTCTCTTCTGATTTTAATGTTAATTTTATCTGACTCCATATCTGATATACCTAAAAAAAGAGACCTTTGCCTAGCAAAAAATTACCGACCAATAGCTATCACCTCACATAGAGCAGCGATTTTAAGTTTATAAAATTATTTTTTCGTAAGATAATTTAAAGTTTTGTCAATCATCCGTCGCCAATATTCCTTAATCATCAAAGCGATTATCTATAATGATATTTCACTATTTTGATTAGACAAAAGTGACGTTTCAAACATAGCTCTGACCCTCATTCTGCTAACCGAAGAAACTGATACAGAAAAGTACTAATAATAAGAATAATGATAAGAATAGACTCCCTGTATATATATGTATATTAATATTTAGATTTCACCTCATAATAATAATAATTATTGTACATTAATGAATATTGATCATGACAAACTCTATTAGAGATAAAAATTCAACACAAAAATTGTCTTCTTGAAGGGACAATACTTGATACATAATGGTGTGATTTAAAAATAGCTACATTAAAGAGTATTATATCTATTAACAGTATATATAAACTAAGTGAAACTAATTCTAGTACACACACTTCTAAAAACAGTATTCAACTTCGGTGACGTTTAACCCCCATGGGCTTCAATTCTATGGACTCAGTTTATATTTTTTAAACTCTATATTATAATATAGATCTGTTCAAACTTCTCTTAAACGACTAATTTTCAGTAACTACTTATTTGCTGTACAGATAAACTCTCTTCGATTTTTAATAAAGTACAAAGATGCCTGAGTAAGTCTTTATCTCTAAAGTAAACTGACACATCTAACAAAGAAATAAATTGGATAATAATGGATAATATATTTATATCTTAAATAACGTTAAATTACTTTTAAATTATAAATTAAAAATAGATACATTATATCATAATTAATATCTTTATAGACTCATAATTAAATATAACAAACCAAAGTTAGACGATACATATATATAACAAATGTTAGAATACTAAGCGAATAGGTATGCAAATGCAAGAATATAACATTGGAATATGACAATTTGCGATTATGATTAAACTATGATACAATATTAAATTCAATCAAATTAAATAATATCAAATCACTTTAAGTTAGCAGACTAGTCGAAGATACATTGTAAACGTATGCTCAATTGAAAAGTAGAGTTAATATATATTAGATAATTAATTTATGTATAATATATAATAAATACCTTCTTATAAAACCAATCTTGTAAGAGTCAGAAATATTACATATCGCCGGTAGAAGCGAGCATTCTAATTACTTGTTTCACCCAACATAATACAAGCCCTGGCGCTGGCAACGCTACTTCCATTAACTGATTACTATACCTATATCCTATAATACTATATATAGTGTTACCCACATATAACTCAGTTAATCATAACCCATGTAATTATTGATATAAACTACAAGCGATTTATTTCGCCTCATATATATAATTATATTCTAATTAACAAGATGAAGCTTTATATTAACAGCCATACACAACCTATATATTCTAAAAAGTCCGTTAAAGAGGATATTTGAGTCGAGTATTTAAATGAACTTGCTATAATATACATCACATCACTGAAATAGAGAAGTGCTATAAAATAATATCTACAAATTAACATATGTACATAGTGTACATAGTGTATCATACTGTTCCATCATTCTCTCCACCTCTTCAATATCCAAGCTTAAAACATAGTGTGTAGCATAATCATAATATTAAACCTATTAAAGAAACAATACTACATATAAACTCACTACCCTTTCCTGTTAGACTAAAAATAAACCCATTCTTCAATAGCGTAGTGGCAATTTACCCCTGGTAACAATGCCTAAATATAAATGTACCCCATTGGGCCTGAACACACTTCTACCTAAATTCTTTTACTATAAAAAATAATAACTTAAATTATCTTAAATATTAAAATATTAATATTTAAAAATAAAACTAATAACTTACATATGAAACACGTAAAACTAGCTACGACCAATTATTTTATTATTTAATATTACTATTAGTTATTATATTATTATATATTATTTTAATTATTATTTGAATTGATCTTCCTCACCTATTATCTTTGGGTTTCAATCACGTACCTGTCCACTTTATTAATTCATTATTTAAATTTTATATCTGATATATATTATTATTATTGATATATTTCTATTATTATTTATTATTTATAAATTATTATATTAAATTTATATCTATTAATCTATTATTTTATACCCGTTATTATTTATTATTATTTATTTTATATTATTAATAATAATTACTATATTAATATAATTATTATTATATTATATTTATTATTTATTATTATTATTATAATTAATAATTCACTTATTATATTAATAATTATATTATATATATTAATTATATATATAGTTTTAATTATTAATTTTATATATTTATTAATCTCTTAAATCATTTAGAAATTACTATTGATATTTAATATCGTGATAATTATGTATGATTAATTTATTAAATTATTAATAATTATTATGATTTATTATAATATAATTATATAAATTATTTTTAAATAATAATTGATTAGTATACTTGTTAGAGTATATTATGTATATTGTATAAATATTAATAATAATTATATTTAAAATTATTATGATAAACGTAATTATATATTAATTAATACTAGAGAAACCTGCTATTATTATTATATTATTATTACTCTATTAATATTTGTATTATTATTATATTATATATATGGACTAATGATCATCGTATAATACTATAGGGCGATTTTATTTATATGGAATTTTTATAATTATTTGATATTCATATTTCGTATTTTGAAATTTTGTAATTTATTTAGCCAGCAGCAGATATTCCTACTACAATCATATTAGTTAATTTCACTAAATTTATTGGCTTATTTTACTATTATTACATAAAACCTTTATGTTACATTATTTATTATATTTATTTTGTTATAATTTTTATTATTTATATTTTTTAATTAAATTTATATTTAATTATTAATATATTTATAACATTTCCATTATGTTCTATTAAGTAATTATTAAGTAATTATTATTATTATTTAATATATATATTATTCATTGTAAGTATATATAATCTTGTTACTTAGTTAAGAGGAATACTATTGGTTACGTCTTGTCTTACGGTTTGTTAGCTTTTAAATCCCTGAATAATCTATGTTACTGTTAAGAGAATACTATTTAATTGATCTATAATATTTTTAATATATGCGTTAAATAAAATATTGTGTCGACTGTAAAAATTTTCTTCACGCTGTTTCTGATATTTTGAATAATGTTTAATTATACACTCCGTCCTTGTGTGTATTTATATTCACTACTCATTATTTTTTTCAGTTCTATGTAGACTAGATTGTCATAGATTATAATAATTTACATCTCAATAAAATTATCTTGATGATCAATATATAATTTCACTACTATAGAGACTCTTCTATAGATAGTTTCCTCTCTATCCATATACATAGCTGATATAAATTTCTAATGAAAGTGCTGCGAACTTGAATATTTCTTGAATCTCTCAACAATTATTTATATTGCTTAATACTCACTAGATAATGAGTTTCTCTCATAGAGGTCACAAGTGGTGGAATTTATATCCGGCTGACTTGATATATTGTCTGTAACTACCTATTTTACTCTCATTACGAAGAGAGATTTTATCTCAACAAGTATATTGACTTATGATTTACTTTACCTTTCATTAGATTATATTCTTATTTGACATTTATGGTATAAACAATAGACCCTTGACTTCATTCTAATATTATGATGATCTTTATAAATTTTTCTCTCTATACTGATTATATAGGATGTGCATTTGGCCCTACCAAAGTTAATTATTTATAGTCAAAGTTTTTTTTATTTCTATTTAATTAAGCTATTAATGTAAGTAGAGTAGAGAAGCTACATTCCTGGAGTAACTGTGTACTTACCACTCATCTAAGACCTAAGTTTCCTTAATACCGAACATGAATTTTGCATGATGTGTGTATTATTTTATACTCATGACTTAGACCTTCCACCCAAGTTATATAATAGTCCTTTTTTTTTTTTTTTATTTTATGAGGTATTTTATAATTTATTTTACTATTTTTTTTTTATCATTATTTTATAGAATTTTATTTTATTTTATCTATTTTTATATTTTTTTTTTTGCTTTTCTTTTTATAATATTGATGATAATAATTTTTGAATAAAGTTACTTTAAAAGATCGATCATAGTTTTATGGAGGGGGAAGAGGGAGAGAGAGCGAGATATTGCTACCCAATGGATCTTGGTAATGTCTACTCTACATCAAGCAATTTTTTCTCGCCTTAAACCGGAGGCCCGCCGAACCGAGCGCCTCGAATGCCCGAACACTAACAAGCACTCTTGTGCTATTCCTGCTGACCTCTGCACCTTCACTATGTATAAAACCACTCTCACCTTAGTTCTTAGTGAAACGAAATTTCCTTTTCCCTCTGCAACGTTTTCAATGTCAATTCCATACTCAATATATTTTATAATAATTAAATCAATATCATTGTAACTAATTTAAATAATTATTACCTATTATTAATTATATCATCTCATTGTATCTATAAAGACTAGATTATTAATAATTTTCATAAAATAGTAATATCAATAAGTATGATAATTTATTAAATACAAATGGATAAAAGCATAGTGACATGACTGATAAATAAAAACTAAATACTAAAATACATCCAAAACCTTAATAATAATTAATCAAACATCAGCACAATCATCATCATTAATCATCACAATTACATCTATACTACTAACTTAATACATCATATCACCACGTTTAATCAATTAATCAACGACTAATATATATCTCATATACCTTCAATAAATCTCATATCACCGATTGATAAATCTGAACTATATATATCTAATAATTGATATCATGTAAGTGATCTACAACTCAATATGAATATATGTATAATAATATACAATACAAGTTTATATATAATTATATGTAATATATAATAATAATATAATTATACCAAAGTAATTTAATATATAACTATAATGAATTAAACTAATAAGTTAATATTATTACATTATTTGCCATATAAATAACTTAATATATAAAATCATATAATAATAATATATATAAATTAAAATTACATATGAATCTTTCCTCATATTAACGAATAAAATTAGTTACCAATAGATTGATATCAATTTTTGGTAAGCTAAATAATAACTGAAAATAAATTAATATAATATATTAATAATAAAATTAATTAATAATTTAAATAATAACTTAAATAAATAAAATACTTAATCATTAATAAAATTAAGAATAAAGTAAATAAATAATAATATAAATAAATTAATAATATAATAAATATAATAAATAGAAATAATTATAATAATTAAATTAATAATCAATTAAATATAAATATATTAAGTTAATAATAATAAATATAATAAATAATTAAGTTATTTAAAAATTAAATAATAATTTATATATTATAATACATCTATAAAATAAAATGTAATTTAATAGTATATATAGTATATAGATTTATAGTCTACAACATCTTCTTAACCTAAACATTGAATGTAATAATCCTAACTAATAGATAATATATATAAAATCTCTAAGTAGGCAATGTATATTAATAAAGAGACACAATACATAATATACACAAATAACAATATATAATAATAATAATAATAATTTAAATATATAATATCTATAATAAATACTTATATTATTCATTGATTATATAAACCAATAATAATAGTATTAACAATAATAAATAGATAGATTGAATATATAGATCAATAGATCAAAATCATATGATTATATATATGAATTACTATAGAGTGTACTGAGTATAAATATATTTAAGAATACATAATAAATATAATAACAATATACATTATCATTTAAATACTTAATTACTGAGAATGGCAAATACCCATCAATTCCCAGCGACCGACAGTAAGAATGATAATCCATTAAGTGTAAGAGTAGTGTTGTATAAATTTATACCACAAGAAAAATAGTGTACTCTACCAAATTAATTATCAAACTCGAATCAAATTCCTAGTGATGTCTTTAATCTTATATTAACCTTGCAAATCAGGCTTATAGAAGATTATGCGGAATTCAGAAAATACCGTATTGCAGGCACTTCTAAAGCGAAGTGCGTTTATTAAATTAGTTTCTTTTTTTATTACCGTTGACAACAAATAGTAATCAAAATACTATTTAGTGGTACTCTCAAGATGACGTTAAGTGAATTATTATTAATGCACCATGACTATTAAATAATATAAACATAATGTTAATCATATTAAATGATAAAAATAATTCAAATTATATATATATATCATAAAAAATAAATATATGGATAAATATTAGTCTAAATTAATTTAATACCATTTCATATAATAAAATTGATAAGATACGATATTAACGCCGAAAAACGATAGTTTTCTTACATGACTCGCTCAATGTAATGGGAGTCTTTATTTAAATATACAGAATAAGCAGTTCCTGAAGATAGGAAAAATCTAATTCAAGATTTATAGTGATTATTGTTATTTCATAAATAATTTTAATATTACAAATAATAAAATTTATCGAAAAATTAAAAATTATAGTATTATGTACGTAATATACTTTACCTTTTTGTGTGGAAACCTAGCAAATAAGATAATATTAAGGCTTTCCCGATATGTTCTATTATTATATATATAAATAATAATATTAATTAATTAAAATATATAGATATAGGATAATAAATCTATTTTAAATACATAATTTAATATATAATATAACTATAATTATATATATATTATATAATATATATATATATTATTAATATAATAATATATAAATTAATTATATATATAAATAAATATAATAATTATAATAGTATATATTATAATAATATAATTATTATAATATTAATATATATAATATACACCGAAAAAGAGTAGGTAAAGAGATGTGAATGTAAAGATGATATATATTGGCCGAATAAAAGAAGTTACCCGCATGAATATCTCGAAAACTAAGAAGTAAGCGTAGCAATACAGACTGAATAAATAATGACAAGCATTTAAAATGAGTGTTCTGAAGATATGAGAAAAAAAAAATTTTTACTTCTTTATTTATATTTTTTTCTCCAAATACATATTGGATAGAGAAGAAACGTAAGTAACATGAATATGGAGATCAAAGCGGTAGAAAGAAAACTCTTGTTAGGGAGCTTAGCGACCGAGACAGAGAGAGGGCAGCAGGTGTCTAGTATCCCTACGTAGGAGTTGACGAGTAACCCCTCGCGATACCAACTACCCTCTAAAGAAACCTTGTATTGACTCATATGATAAGTTTTCAAGACAAGTTACACGAATACCAGATTTATACACCTATAATTAACCTATCAAGCCTACTAAACCTAGCTACTAAATAACCTATATTGCCACCTAATCCTGACTTCTTATCACTACTAAATTCATTAAAACCATTAATATATATACACTATACCTATAAACCTACCGTAACGTAAGATACACTAACCTAACCTAAATACCTCTATAGCTCATAGTCGTATTGACATACCTGATTATAGCCTAGCCAAATAATATCATCATCATTATCCTACTCATCTATAGCCAATCTTTCTAGCTCACGCCCCCCGAACCTTGAGTACCATTACATCCAGGTATAATAACTCGGATTGTACCTTAGAGCTCCTTTTTGGTACCCTTCAAGGTGATAAGTCTGTGCTAAATAATCAATAGTAAGCCTCATATGTAAGTAACAATCACTGATCCGATAGTGTGGATATCTATCGTAGTACTATTCTCCATCTACAGGTTAGCGACACATACACTCA